>JALPQI010015772.1:0-13599 GCA_025490895.1 Thaumatotibia leucotreta | reverse complement strand
ATACCTACTTTAAAACGGATGTCACGTAGCTATACAATCGAGGCTGCAAACATTTTATATAAACAGAAAAAAACAGTTTCGACATATAAGTTCAGATCTATTTCATAATGGTAAGTATAATTACTAAGTACATAATAAATGACGTCGTGCTTTGGCATCGTCGTAATAAGGCAAATGTCCACAAAACTAGCGTAAACGGTGACACGACAGTATTCACGGTAACCGTACTTAGTTTCCACATTTTCTTAAAATACTCGTAGACGGAATCCGGCAAACTTCATACGACATTTTTAACTTCTTTGGTCAGAAATCCTCTTATAACATTTTTCCCTTTCCTCGTGGGCACATTGTAGACATAGAATAGCCAAATATTTTTCCAAAAACACTACAAGTTACAAAATAATCATAGAAATAATCATTGGTGCATTCCACTAGAATGTCGCGTAGGTGACGCCGTTCTTCGCATACATCTAAGAAAGTTACGAATACAATTTTTGATGTATATTAATTTTATAACTGGGTGTTTGTATTTATAGAGAATTCTCTCACTTTCCATATATTTCTAAGGTAGCTGTCATAGCCGTCACGTTCCCGACAAAGTAGACTTTTTCGTGGAATGCACCAGTTACGCTAATAATCAAATATTACATACGCTACGACTCTACGTAGAGTTGGTCGGTGACGGACTGTCTTACAAGTTTTTGTTTTTTATTTGTTATCGAAGTTATCGTATACCTACGGGTCCATATTGGCACTTATACAATTTTTTCTTCGAATATTTTTACTAATACCGTTTTTTACTCATAATCATCATTACTCCGAAAATTTTTTCTCATACTTTTTTTCTTACTAAAAATTATACTTCTACCTACAATGTTCATAACGATTTTTATTTCGAAATTTTATCCTCCTAAAGTCGTCAAGTAGATTAATCTATACTCATAAAGTTATTTGAAATAAATTGTTTATTTATAAACATTTTCCCATTAGGTTCACTCTGTTGTGGTATAATTCTTTTATGAATAACATAAACTATGTAGTCATAATGGGCTTTGTGCAGAAACTGTTGTGGCATACTCAACTTTAGCATATTTCTTTGTGGCAGATTTCGAGTTGTTCGAATATTATTCGAGCATAATTTCGATGCTCCTATTTATGATGAGGCATAATCTGGATGTGCATAAAAAGTATCGGCATAGTTTGTTTTAGCATAACAGAGAAGGAATAATTACAACCTCTCAATATAATCGAGGTAATAGTAATATTCTATACGTTACTTACTGTGTTACTGAGCTGAGTACTTTCTAGGTTGCTAAAAAAAAAATAACCTCGAAGACTAAGGCGGGAGCAAAGCTCCCGCCTTAGTCTTCTAACCTAACCTATCCGAGTCGGATCTGCCCCGGAAGGTTTTGTTCGCTCGCTTCGCTCGCTCACTGCAGAAATTTTCACCCTCACAGCAAATTCTGCCTGACGAAAAAGGCAAGTTTCGAACATGTGGCTACATGCCCAAAAAAAAATGCAAATCTAATTTCTGTCTTATAACACTCGGCGTAATTAATGATATGCCAAGATAGTTTCGGACAAAATAATATTCGAAATATTGTTATTTAAGCCAAGTGATGTTTCTGTCTCATTAAGTTGATGCCAAAATAGATTATACCAAGTCTGTTACCTATGTCCTAAGCGTTTCGGACAAAAAAAGTTTAGAGGGAACCCGTTTAGTACAGTACCTACTCTGCCACATGCCACAACCTGATTTGTGCAGGTAGCTAGTTTACAGTAATAGTACGATTTATATTTAATTAAACAAAAATAATTCATACATAAAACCAGTACAGATAAAAATAAATACCTACCTATAACATTAGAATATATAGCATAAAATAAGTATAGTGAAAAATTATATAAACATAAAAGTTAGTACTAAAAATATGTATGAAAAACAATATTATGAACATGTCAGAGGGACAGCCGAGAACGGGGGATGGCGAATATTTAATTTCTAGCTACTGATCGTATCTACTTACAAAGGTGTATACTATGCATGGACGCACATAACCAAACACAAGGTAAATTACAATCTTTTATTATACTGGTTCACAAATGATAAACCTCTGTCGTGAGAAGAACCAGCAAGAAACTCAGACGGTCTTACATTTTCCAAACTTTATATAATCACAACAAGTACACACTTAAAACAAGACTTACAACACTATAAACTATACTGATAGAAAACGACTGGAGAGTTATTAGCTTGCGTCCATGCATCATTTACTCAACCCTGGAATGCTTTATTCCAACTCTAAATCAAGAATGAATCCCTGAACACTGCGCTAGTGACCTTTTATACCGTGCGCTCACAAACTACTGTTTCATAGGCGGGTAGATCCCAACATGACGTTTAATGTCTACCTGCATGGACCAAGCAAAGAACATCTCAAGCAAAACATTGCTTATCGTTTTCTAGATTTTATCACTCTTAACAAATTAAATGTAAACATTGCAAATAAGACTATTCTTATTGTAAAGAAGACTATTCAGACGTTCGATGACTCGACATGTCGTACACGTCTGCGCCAACTGAAGCATGTCTCCGACACGGCCATACTGACAAGACAAGCGTCCTCGCATGTATCTGAAACAAACACGTACACCAGTAGTCTTTGTCACCACTCGGTCACTCCTGACCAAATTATCTGTCTACGTAAAATCATCTCAACTCAAGAAAAATAATTTTAATCTTTGCAACTGAATTTAGGATCACTTATGGTCAATTAATTACCACCAATTTAAAATTCAAGAGCAAACAAGTATCATCTGGCTTTCGTAGTCACATTTTACGTAAAACATTACAGAAAACTTTCGGAGGAACATAAAGTCATTCGTAACCTATTGGTTATCACATAACCACACACACTACGCGCATCCCCAAGGGATCGCCGATTCATCCCTATGACACTACGGTCTCTAAAACGCGACCTCCGCCAGAGCCTGTCGCGCACCGCGTACCCACGGACTACTCACTGGCAGACACAACGGGCTACGGCTACGATCAAGCCTCTAGTACGGTCGACCCATTCTGACCCCAATCCATAATGGGATAGAAATGAGTACTGTTAGATATTACGAAATCACATTTGAAAAATATTCACACACGATCATTTCACACTTCTCTTCTATAACCTGTTAGAGGATCGTAGGAACTTCTTACAATCGTCAATGTGACTCTATACACATCCACCACTTTAGCAAGGTACGCAGGTAAACCACCGACAGTTATCAGAAATATTGTAAGCAAACTCATCGTCCACGACCTCAGCAATGTACACAGAAAAACAATCTACAGTCATCAACATGTCACAAAACACCCGCTATCCGAGTAAAGTACACGGACACATCTATAACCTTCAGCGCGGTCACTGACTGACCTAACTTTAACTGACTGACCTGAGTAAAGTTTGCAAGAATACTCTCAACAACATTGTTGGTAAACTCATCATCCACGACCTTAGCAAGGTACGCAGGAATACCATCTACAGTCACCATTAATACTGTAGGAACACTTCATCTACAACCTCAGCGAGGTACGCAGGAATACCATCTACAGTCACCATAATACTGTAGGCACACTTCATCCACGACCTCAGCTAGGTACGCAGGAACACTGTCTACAACCATCACATGACTGTACGGAAACCATCCACAGTCACCAAACTGACTGTGGGCATACTCTGAAGAATTAAGAATTACTTTGCCCACCATAAGATTTACAACATTCGTCATCACGTTTGGGATTTTGATAAGACAATGTCAAAAATCATGCCAGTCTTTAGGCAATTAACACCCCGGCTCATTTTTACCCCCAGAACGTAACGGTATACCAAAAATTCACATCTATCATCACGTCATCAAATATCACTCAGTTACATTTCTTGAAAACCAATTTCAGTTTTACCAATTAAAAGTCAAAATGATTTAAACTAAAGAGTCAATCCCTCGACTCAAACAAAAACGTAAGTTACTCAACCAGGTGACACCATAACCATGCACCTGATTTAATTTCTGTCCATGGGCTTGTTAGGATCCAATTACCCATCAGAAGTTAACCATTTCAGCCGCGTAAGTGCTACTCCTCGCAAAGAGTATATTGCACATAAAAAGCAGTCCACGTGCACGTTTTACATGCTCCGGAACTTCCGATGCGATTATTAGATCATGCTCAATCCATCGAACTTGCTCTCAGTCCATTGAAAGCTCAAATGACATAAGAACTCATTAAATTTAACAATTACCCTTTCCGCATTTAAAGTAGTTAATAGAAAATTAAATGCTGTAATGCAGTATCATATTTTCTTTAGGTACTCATTTAATCAACTAAGGGAATTAAAATCAACTTCATTAACATTTGAAACAGACTAGCAAGTCTGTCTATGTACTTACTACTTTACTAGCTAGTAACCGACATAGTTCTACAATAGTAAAAATGAAACACTTCACTTCAACAAAAACAACAAATGGGTTGCAGTACTCACAGCAGTTACAATACTCCAGATGCTACACCGAGCAATAGAGTCTTAACAACCACCTCCATGGCTGTCGGACAATCAAAACGCATTGACCACTTACACCATTAAACCAAACGCACGCCACTCACAGTCGTGGCCGCACTGAGACGGAAAAATAGATCCGATTTTACACCTACGACTACGAATGATAAATGGTGTATGTAGTCCGAGAAAACTGAACCCAACAAAAATGTAAATAGTTTCATTCCACGATTGCAAACTATACGATTGCTAACTATAATGACTAATTCTAGTACCCACCATTTTAATTGAACTAGGTAGTCAAACTGAAACTATTGACGGTCCAAATAATAAGAAATGATTATCATCATCATCACCATAACCACCATCATCATCACAATAACCATCATCATCATCATCATAATAACCATCATCAACATCATAACCACCATCATGATCATAACAACCATCATCATCATAACAACCATCAACATCATAACCACCATCATCATCATAAACAACATCATGATCATATCCACCATCTTCATCATAACTACCATCATCATCATAACCACCATCATCATCATAACCATAATCATCATCATCATAATCATCATCATCACCATCATCTCCACCATCATCATCATCACCACCATCTCCACCATCATCATCATCACCACCACCATCATCATCATCATCATCATCATCATCATCATCACCATCATCATCATCATCATCACCATCACCATTTATTGTAGGCGATTCGTCAACATCCCACTTTCTGATGTCAGAGGGACAGCCGAGAACGGGGGATGGCGAATATTTAATTTCTAGCTACTGATCGTATCTACTTACAAAGGTGTATACTATGCATGGACGCACATAACCAAACACAAGGTAAATTACAATCTTTTATTATACTGGTTCACAAATGATAAACCTCTGTCGTGAGAAGAACCAGCAAGAAACTCAGACGGTCTTACATTTTCCAAACTTTATATAATCACAACAAGTACACACTTAAAACAAGACTTACAACACTATAAACTATACTGATAGAAAACGACTGGAGAGTTATTAGCTTGCGTCCATGCATCATTTACTCAACCCTGGAATGCTTTATTCCAACTCTAAATCAAGAATGAATCCCTGAACACTGCGCTAGTGACCTTTTATACCGTGCGCTCACAAACGACTGTTTCATAGGCGGGTAGATCCCAACATGACGTTTAATGTCTACCTGCATGGACCAAGCAAAGAACATCTCAAGCAAAACATTGCTTATCGTTTTCTAGATTTTATCACTCTTAACAAATTAAATGTAAACATTGCAAATAAGACTATTCTTATTGTAAAGAAGACTATTCAGACGTTCGATGACTCGACATGTCGTACACGTCTGCGCCAACTGAAGCATGTCTCCGACAAACATAAATAATTCTATGTGATGATAATTATGAACAAAGATTATTCTAAATACCGATCATTATGAAGTTAAATTGTATAAGAAAAATTTTCGGAGTTCCAATAATCTAAGTTGCAATTTTATAAATACTTTGGCGCACCCTATACCTACACTGGTGATGAGAGCAGCCTGGGCAAAACCGGTTCAGCCTTAGTCAAACTAGTATTGCCCGATTGGGTAGTCACAGATTCACATCATCAATAATTTACCAGGCTATCTCAGTCCACGGCTGGACATACTTGTAAGCTTCTATTACCTAACTATTCTGTATGGTATGGACGCGTTAGGAGGTATTTAAATGCCCATAATCGCCACGCTGGGCAAGCGGATTGGCGATCGCAGTAGCGTGTACATAAATCTTCAATGAATTAATGTTTAGTGACACTTCAATTCTTTAGTCGACTCTTACGACACCCACGGAGAGTTGGGGTGGTGACAAATGTATTCATACTGCCGTCACTACTATACCTCGCAGATTATGGTAGAATAATATGAGGCAGATATATGCAATGCATCCATAGTGAAAACTGTTTTTTGGGACTTTGTTGAGGTTTAATTCCGGCCTTATGTATGATCGTGGACGCAATAAGTATTTAAATAATATTGTATAGTCAATTCGGGTAACTGAAATATACGCCGCTTTCCCGGACCGATTTTCTGCATAGTAAATGTATGAAGTCCCCTTTGTTTCGTAACATTGTGCTTCTGTCACAACACATGCACACCGTGCATCGCTCGTTAACTCAAAAACACGCATTTTCCCAAGGAAAAGACTTAACTCGAACGATTGCCCACCCCCTACATAATAAAATTTCGTCGAAACCATAAGTGCCGTTTCCGAGATATCTCAAATAAATAATTATACATAAAATCGCGGGGAAAAAATCAACTTTTCGATGTATCCTATGTATAGTAAACAAAATATGTGTAGCGTAGAAAAGTGGTGGTTTTTGTTGATTGTACCAAAAGTTGTTCTCCATTATTTGGATTTTGGCCTCATATTAAAAGTTGTTCAGTATTTCTTCTATTTAAATATCCGTGACTGATTTGTAAATACATAAGTAAGAATCACTTGTTTAAGGATATAGGGATATTAGAAATGATATGCGTAAATATGTGTAATTGTCCATTACCGTAAATTCACATGGTTTATCTGCTCGTATCACTGACATACATCCAGTGTCATATGAAATGAATATGACTCCCATTATACTAATAAGTATACTATTCATAAACAAAAGGTCTTAGAAGTCGTGTTGTTTATAATAAATAACATCGTTGTCTTTGTGAGTCACATCAGTAGTAATAAGTGGCACCTTGTGTCTCATATAAATGGCTTTCAAGACTTGTAAGTCGTAACAAGCGCCCATTGTCATTATGAATTAATCATTTTAAAGTACATATCATTCGATAAAAGGATTAGTGTAGGTATAGCATACGGATAACATCGCTAGATTCCATCGGTCTCTCGTCATCCGCAAAGTGCATCTTATAGGGATCATCCATTAATTACGTCACACCAATTTCATGATTTTTTGATCCCTCCCTTCCCCCTTGTCACACTTCGTCACAATTAACCTCACCCTCCCCCCTTAGTGTGACGTCACATTTAGATTTTTAGTTTAGGAAAGTAAAAATTACAACATCCCTTTGAAACTACTTTCTATTAGTTAAAATGATTTATAAAATTAACGAAGTGCAAATCAACAATAATATTTTTTTACTAAAAACTTATTCTTCCTCCGTGCAAGGATTTTGGATCCACTCTTTCATGTAGTATTGTACTGTAATTTTTGACACATTTGACAAGCTGTCAGGCTGACTATTAGTGTGAGATCTAATAAGAATAGTTGCTTTATGATTGTCACTAAATTGTCACTAAATTGTTAATTTTGTATTTTATTATTATTGTTAAAATCATGACGATTAGAGACCTTTTACATCTCTAAATCTTAATATCTCTTTATTCCGACAACTAGAGGACCTTTACATCTCTAGTAGTATAGATATAGATACTTAATAATGTTGTGATCTTGTACAATAATAATTATTTTTGTTTAATATTATGATCCTTTATTTATTTCTGTCTTTTATAAAAATGTCTATAATAATCTTTTTTTTTATGTAATACATTCTTTAATGCATGTTATTTTAATAAGATGTATTATTATACTGTTTTGAAAAAATAAGTCCACCTGAGTTTCTTACTGGTTCTTCTCAGGAACGGCGTAGGGTTTGAACCAGTAGTAGATTTTTTTTCTCTCTCTTGATAATGTCAGACGATTCGAAAGTGCTTATTAATAAGCTTACTTGAATAAAGAATAGTTTGACTTGACTTGACTTGACTTGACCTACAGGATGATTTTTATTCACCAGCCAAATTTTAGAGGTTTAATTTTAATGGAAAACTATTTCGAACATAATCGGCCCAGTCAATTTTGAATATCTACAGAACCCTGCTATTTCCTGATAAGGAGTATAATTATCTGTATAAAAGGTGCATATAACTACGGAATGCCGCACAGCCATGCCGTGTCATGATAGGGTCGTATGTCAAGTGCCCACACGAGTGCGAATTGAAACCAATTTACCGGCTTTGCGTACTAGAGACAAAGTTCAATTGTTTTTTCTATGCATTTAGTTTTCTACTGAGGAAGTTTATTCAGAAAATTGATACCTACTCTGTAGTGTTAGCACATGATTAAAGCTAGCAGAGTTAGCAAGACATAGACTATCCGTCCTAGCAGTAGGCTTATGAATCTTATGATACTCGTTTGTCGTTGTTGCCGTCCGGTTTTAACAAGTTTGCAATTACGAAAGTGACAAGTAGCACGATAAATGGTAAATGCGTGTCCATCATATCATAAGCCACCAGCTTTTATTAACATATTAAAAGTGGGAGCTTTCACGAACGATACCATCTTCAAATCTTCAAACAGAGTGTACTGAGGGTGAAGTCACATTTATCATTATCAGCATGCTTACCCATTTTGTCTATAGAAAATATCAGTTTAGTATGGGACCGCGTCCTGCTTTCCTCACGCGTACGCATGCTTACACGTTTCATACTAAACGGCCAATTTTATTAGACAAAATGCATCCGCATGCTGATAAATGTATCTTCACCCGTTCACCCCTAACGTGCGCGTGCAGATAGATGTGCTCTTACTGATAGGATGGCAAAACAGTTGTGATTCCTCCTTTGCAACTATCCATGGACGACAGTACTTACCTGCAGCCGATCCGTGTAGTCATTCCTCCTATGACATAAGAAACTTCAGATAACAATGGACACGAAGATCTGTAAACATTCTTTGTATTCGACGCTGAAACGCAAATTGAGTAAGCGACTATAAACTGTTATATTATAAGCCAAGAGTTGATAAGGCGGGAGTACTAGTGCGCAACATATCAAGAGAGAATATTTATTTGAATCACGATATTTTGCTCATATATAAATCTCCATAAAGTATTGTCATGTGTTTTGGGAGTGGAGTTTGTTAGTTTTGTTAAATAGTATTATACGAGTAGGATGACAATATCAAAAAATCTCAAAACTGCAAGTTTCTTAGTCAACTCCATTGTATGAGTAAGGGTCAGGTGCTTTTGCTGGCAGTCCCAATCACTTCAGTACAAGATTCAATGTCATATATTGGGACAATGGAAATATTAAAACTCAGCCTAATAAACGTCAACCTTTCTTAAAATTATGCAAATAATTTAGATATAAGCTAATTATTTCAAAGTTGGGATATGAAGCATTAAAGGTACATACATTAATCATCGTTTAAATGCACTAGTAGTTGATTTTATGTTATCGATGGCAACTCAAGCTATAATAACGAGTATTGGTACAGTGTCGGGTACTAGTACATCCACCTTATGCCGCTTGCTCTATTTTCCATTTCTAGAATTTTAGTGTGACTAAGTATGATAGGAATTTAACAAAGTTGACCATTGAGGGATATGCGTTTGAATAACAGACGCATAATTATGTTATGATGAGGCATTCGGTTCTTATTCTTAAACAAGGCCAATCTATCATAGGTATGACTTACGCTTAAATTATATATTAAAGAGCTATTCGAGAATGCTTCTACTTGTACATAGTAGTAGTAGAGCAGCTAATAGTAAATGCTTTATCTATTTTTGTGATTAAATATGAGCGTTCCCTCCTTAGGCACAGAGGGCCTAGTGTAGGTAATAACTTATAAAAAACGTCTCGATCGCGTTAACGTTTTCATCGTCATTTGTATGAAATGGAGATGAAAAACGTAAACGCGATCGAGACGTTTTTTATAAGTTATTACTTACACTGGGCCCTCTGGTGTCTCATCCGCGAGCTACTCATTCAGACCAAACGAGCATTCGGTATTCTGACCCCCGCTCTACGAAATCAACGAATCACGTTTTGTGTAACGATCGAATTTCGTAGAGTGGGGAATAGAATAGCGAATGCTCGCTTGGTCTGAATTGCACCTTTAGTAGCTCGCGGTGAGACTAGTGCCTTATGGTAAGAAACGAAGTGGGAACTGGGAAGTGGTAACTACTTACAACTTCATCGCTTACCATAAGGACGAAATTAGCTTCTACTTATACACGAATTCAATTCCTGAGCGCCCTTATGGCAAGCGGCTAAGTGAGACGGTTTTACTAAACCGCTCACAAATGCTTTTAAAAATCAGATTTCATTATCTTGTACCACATACGTTTTTTATTTGACTCTTTATATTACTATTGCCCTGTTATTAAGTTGATCTTTAATGATTGAAGTGGTATACATAATAGGGTACAATTATCTATGTACAATATGTACATTATATACAAGAGAAATCTCTTACTCAGGCACAATTTTGCTCTTCCTACTAAAATCAGGGAAGGCCCCAACAAGATAGTCTTTAAAAGAAGTGTATCAGTTGTTATTTTGTTCATTGTTTATTAGCTTCTCTTGGACCGCTCACAGTTTCTCTGTTTTGCCCGATGGTTGACTGGTAGAGAATGCTTCATAGCATTAAGTCCGCCTTTTGTATGATTTTTATTTTGTGCAATAAAGATTAAAGAAATACATTTTTCATAACAGGAATTCTAACCTAGGCGCTATACCATTGTATCGAGGTTCGATATTACACATATCGAAATATTCAGAAACGTTAGCAGTGAAAAGTAATACGAGATGTATTATCAATATTATCATTTTCAGAGTCGAGTCGGATGTGGGCAAGCGCATCCTTCGTGGGCGTCCTCATCGTGATTGGTCTCCCGCTGTGGTGGAAGACCACTGAGGTCTACAGGTAACTGCCCATGTGGAACTAGAGTTGCTGGGTGAATATCTGAGCGTGAAACCCTATTAATTTTAATTTTGGTGGCATCATTTTTGCCGAAGTTTCTATTCGTTAATGTGCTACTTTGTCATTTGAAGGAGGCACGGTACCTTATACAAATAACGAAATATAACATTAAGACGTTTAGAAACTTCGGCAAAAATTATGCCACCAAAATTAGGCGGTTGAAACGCTCAGATATTCACCTTAGGTACTTAAATACTAGACGTTACACCAGGGCGGTGTCACTCCACGTCTCCGCTGCGCCGGCTATAAGTACATGCCGCGTTGACTGACTGAAATCGGTCCGTATCAGGTGCAGTCTCTGTAGGGAGAGATGGGCAAAATTTATTCGAATGACGAATAACGAATAAGAATAAAAAAAATCATCGCGAATGACGAATGAAATTGTCGAATGATTATTTTTATTCGAATAGATTATTCGTAGAATAATTTAATCGCGAATAATTTATTCGTCGAATGAATTTTCACGAATAATTACTAAAACAAAGTCACTTTCTGCACTTCTTTGGCGACGAGTGGTGGTGAATGGCGACGGATGGTGGTGGGTGGCGACGGGTTGCGGTGGGGGGAGGCGAGTGGCGACCGGGGGGTGGCAGGCGGCGACGGGTGGTGGTGGGTGGCGACGAGTGGTGGTGAATGGCGACGGATGGTTGTGGGTGGCGACGGGTTGCGGTGGGGGGAGGTGGGTGGCGACCAGGGGTGGCGGGCGGCGACGGCAGGTGGTGGGTGGCGACGGGTTGCAATGGGGGGAGGCGGGTGGTGACCGGGGGTGGCGGGCGGCGACGGGTAGTGGTGGGTGGCGACGAGTGGTGGTGAATGGCGACAGGTGGTGGTGGGTGGCGACGGGTTCCGGTGGGGGGAGGCGTCGGGTGGCGGGCGACGGCGGGTGGTGATGGGTGGCGAAGAGTGGTGGTGGGTGGCAGCGGACTAAGTCCGGGGGTGGCGGGAGATGGCGGGGGGAGGTGGGTGGTGACGGGTGACGATGGGTGGTGGCTGGAGGTGGTGGGTGCCCGCCTCCATCCGCCGCCGCCTGCCACCCCCGGCCTTCGCCCGCCGACACCCACCACCACCAGCCGCCGCCTGCCACCCGACGCCGATGCCTCCACCCGCCGCCACCCCCGGTCGCCACCCGCTTCCCCCCACCGCAACCCGTCGCCGCCCACCACCACCCGCCGCCGCCTGCCACCCAACGCCTCCACCCACCGCCACCCCCGGTCGCCACCCACCTCCCCCCACCGCAACCCGTCGCCACCCACCACCACCCATCGCCATTCACCACCACTCGTCGCCACCCACCACCACCCGTCGCCACCCACCACCACCCGTCGCCACCCACCACCACCCGTCACCACCCTCCTCCATCCGCCACCCCCAGCCTCCGCCCGCCGCCACCCGTTGTCGCCCGCCTCCCCCCACCGCATCCCGTCACCAGCCACCACCATCCGTCGCCATTCACCACCACTCGTCACCACCCACCACCACCCGTCGCCGCCCGCCACCCCCGGTCGCCACTCGTCTCGCTAATTATACTTACTACCTGGGTTTATATATTACCCCTAACCCTTAACATTCTTTAGCGTGCTAGAACTTAGAACAAATTACAGTATTCACGATTTATGTTAAATATTATGCTTGATGTTGTTTAATTTAATATAATGCAACAGAAAAAATATGTTTTTCGTAGATTTATTCGAATGAAAATAACGAATTAATCATTCGTCATTTAAAAACCAGCAGAATAATTCATTCGTGGCTGATTTATTCGCGAATGATTCATTCGCGAATAAATCATTCGTGACTAAATTATTCGCGAATAAAGAAATCGTGAATTATTGTTTATTCGAATAATTATTCCGATAAAAATTTATTCGAATAATGCCCATCTCTGTAAGGGACGGAGATTCAAGGATCTAGTATTCTGAGCAGAAAATAAGGAAAAAGAAGTGAATTCGACCACAAAATAAAATAATGCTTAGGTATGTAAAATTTGATGGTGTTTATGTTAATTCTATCACCAACTCTCCACATGTTCAAATCAGACCATATTGGTCAAAATCACTCGGTCAAGGCATGATATGACCTGGTCAACATAAACACCAAAATATCTCGACACTTCGCTTCATACATTATCTTCTTTAGCGAGGGGTCACGTAATTCTGGCCGCTTGTTCTGATAGGGAGCGATAGTATACCATGGTTGATAAGGTACCTACGCAAAACCATGAGGTTATCAATGCCATGGCTATTGGCTATCATGTTTATGG
>JALPQI010015771.1:0-28274 GCA_025490895.1 Thaumatotibia leucotreta | reverse complement strand
GAGACAAGATTCGAATGAAAATATTTAATAAAAAATTCTTACAAAACACTATTATTTACATTTAGTTAACTTCAGAATTTCATTTTATTTCCTACTTTATATGAAATTTGCTTGTGCAAAGGCTCTGTAGCCAATTTTTCTAAGGTTGATTGCTACTCGTCTCATTACATCTTTTCGAGAACTAGCTGTCACACTTTTAGCCAATTTAGTCCATGTATGCTTGAATCTAGTCAACGATTTGGGTTTTTCTGTTCGTTTTTTATATTCTCGTTTATATAATGGTGAATAAGCTTCAATAGTAGCAGCTTGGGGAACATTTGGGGCGTTGTTATGTTTTTGTATAAAATCTAACTTGCAGCCTCTAGATGTTGAGTGACTTCCGTGGCGTAGTGGCATGACGCCACATCCGGCGAGATTATAATTTCTTCCCTCTGGTAATGCTTATCTATGAACGAAATGTATCGCATTATCACACATTCTCTCAAATAAATACGTGCGGTCATAGAGCCTGTGCAAGTATATGGTTAAGATGTATTGCCATTTTGGCCTATGGCTTGTCAAACGAGATATTTATTGAAAAATTTGACCTTTGCTACAAGTTTTTGCGAATAATCTACGGAGTCCCGTCGAGTCACATGTTAGTATTGCTTCCCAGGAATATCCGTTGGGTCCACGGGCACGTAAGTCTCATCATCAATTATGAGAACTTTTTTCAGTGTTTTTTCATACGCTCTTCGGCATCCTCTTTTAGCTCGCAATTCCTGGTCCTTAAAGTACTTAGGAGCTGACAGTTTTGCAAATGCTTTAAGCTTTAGGTCGCATGTTTTAATACGAGCTATACTTGACTTCGATATTTTCGATTTATCCGCAGTAGCTCTAACAGACATCGAAGGATTCCGTTCATACACTTTTTTTACTTTATTTATGTTCATAGCTATGGAAATAGTACATTTTTTCCCCGGAATCTTCTTGAAAATGTGTTCATGTGATTCTTCAAAACGCTTTATAATTTGATACAAAGTAGTTCTCCTTACTCCCTCTGAAGAAAAATTATATATAGTGTCCGTTTTTCCATAACATTCATAATTCTGAACAACTCTTTAGCGAATACTACGTGATCAGCTCTTTTCATTACTAAAATTTCAATAATACAATCATATTTCCTACTAAATTTTACAGATTTGAGGCAAACGGTGGCTATGACAGTATTTTTTCTTAAAGAAATAAAAATATTTTCAAATAGTTCAAAATTTGAAATTTGTCTCTTTACTTCTGGGACACCCTTTATTATATTAGTTTATTCTATTATAGAGTTGAGTGCACTTGCACCTGTATTATAATTTATAATATAGTTGCAAAGGTTACACCGTTTTAACCAGCTACTTAATATGTAGCTACGGTTTGGTTAAACCTATGGAACCTTATGTACATCAATGTCGAAAATTCAGATAAAATCATGTCATGACTCAAATTTCTTATTAGTAAAATATATTTTTAAAACTTATAGATACTGCAGTATTCTCGTGTAAGTACATATCAGTATTAAGTTCGGCCTGAGCTGATAAATTATCATTTAGTAAAGTACGTCGCCCTGATTCATGTTATCCTTATCTACTTATTCTATGGTTAATAGTTTTTATAAGAAATTATTCCATCTGGTAATGCGTTCTTAGATAAGTAGTATACAAAAAGAGCGGTTATTAATACTTAATATATAAGGAAAAATATGTGTGCAACAACTTTTTTAAATATAAATTCTTAACAATTCAATTAGACGTAGCAGTACGCTGAGAGTGCACAGAACTCGCTGTCAATAGGGAGTTTATTTACTGCTTCAATACTGTTATAGTATTCTTCGCCGTGTGGTGACGGCAGTAAGAATACATTTGTCACCACCCCAACTCCTCCTGCGGGTGTCGTAAGAGTCGACTAAGGGATTGAAGTGTCACTGACCACTATTTGATAAAAGATTTATCATGGGTAGCAGCGTCATCATAGTGGACACATTACTGCGATCGCCAATCCGCTTGCCCAGCGTGGCGATTATGGGCATTTACCTCCTAATGCGTTTATACGCAGTCAATAGGAGAGGCCTATGTCCAGCAGTGGACTATCATAGGCTGATGATGATGATGGACATACTTACTTCGAACATTTTTTTACAATTTTATCACTCGTAGAAAGCGATAAAATAATGGTGGAATTTTCCGATTTCGCGATATCGCAATAGAATCTTTGCTGTAAAAAATGTTTTGTTCATCTCCGAGGTAATTAGATCCGACGTCGTCCGCACTCGAGTCCCGATCAATTTGCCGTCCATTTGTCGCTTTTTATCGAATAGGTACATTGTAGAGGATACGCCAAAGATCAAGAGAGGCAGAATATGTGGCTCTTTAATATTTTTTTTTTTTAACCAATGCATACTCGTATTAATCAGGTATCTCCCGAAAAGTGTTCACTGTTGTAACTCTAATGAGACTAGAATAAGATATACGAAGAAAGTTAGTCATTTTATTAGATAATCTTCTACCAAGTTTCGATAAACACGGGCGTTTTGGTTTGATTGTAGTTTTTAAGTAAAATTTTATCGACAAGTATCTTGATAGATACCGAAATTGGTTTTTAGCAGCATTGACGAGCTGATCTAAGGATTGCATTAAGTCTACCCTAGACCAATGAGAATAATGCACTATAAATTACATTTATGCAAATAGGTATTATAAAGTTACATAACAAAAAATTATTATAATATTATAGGTACGACTTACATAATTTTTAGTTGCACAATACATAGAATTAGATAAAGCAACATAGAACACAATCTTAACAGTATATTAGGTTAGAGAACATGAGCAGGCGATCTTCTCACTGAAGATGATCACGGTATTCACGGTAATTTTCAGACAGCCTGTGAGTATAAGATTCATGGAGCCAATTGAATCAAAATTATTTTCGTTGTCTTGTAAAAAAACCCGGTAGGTACACTTGTCTTTATTTTTCACGCTAGATCCATACATCAGAAATTGAGAACAAAACATCATATTATACAAAAATCACCACTGCGTCACGTTTTTTAGGGACATAAAATAAGACAACGACAATAATTTGACCCAATTATTAAAATAATTTAGAGAATACATGTAATATTAAATTGCAATTAGGGAACCAAGTTAAATAATTAACACAGATTTATAAACATAAAATATTCACAAGTACCTACCTGGGTATATTCATCTATAAATTTAGGTAGGTATAATTAACAGGCCTCAAGAAAACAGCTATTTCTCCACTGTTGGAGCGCTTATTTGTGCTATAAGAAACGTCGGTCGAGATTGTTTTAAGTAGGCACGGCTTGCAGAGGCAGAAAAGATTAATTACGGAATCGACAGTTTTAATTAGTTCTGTAATTAACAGCGTGGCGCCTCCACGCGAACTAAAATAAATTACCTTTTAATACAATCGCTTCGTCGGACTTTGATTAAATTGTTAGTCTTGCGACACAGGCTGTCTGCAGATTCTTCGAGAATTTACCAAAATTAAACGCATACTTCTTTAGCAGGAATTTATATCTGTTTGAGCTCGAAATAGACAACATTTTGGGCTCAAACATTCTGAGCATAGCGCACATTGCTTATAATAAATATTTGTTTGGACTGCTGTCTTCTGGAACTCTGGAACGATATGATAGATGTTTCGTGCGTCGAATAAAAATGTGTGCGATGCAATGATTGCCTTGTTTCTAGCCAGTGCTAGATTTTCTTTTTACTGATTGTATTTTCTAATTCTGTCGTAAGTCATAATTAAACTAACTTCGAAAGAAAACTATGTACCTAGCTCTGCAAAAAAACTACTTATTTACAGAGCGTGACAAAACACAAATGTTACCACTGATTGTTTTTTTGTAAATAAAAAAAACGAATGCTTTTTCCGAAATAAAAAACCCTCAAAATATAAATGAATTAAGAATTGTTTTTTTTCATACACTGGTCTCAGATCAGATCTGGATCCTTTTTATTAAAATATAGTTACAACATTGTAACAGAAAGTGTGATACAAATTACAATATATACATTGGTAACTTAGAAGCACAAAAGCATGACGTTAAGTTTGTTTTTATTATGGCCCTAAACTCCGTTTTTTATCGACCAAAAAAATCCTAACTCGGTTTTTGAGGTACTTTATTCTCATAAGTAAGTGGCATAGCAAATTTACTATATTGGATTGTGCTTGCCAGATTTAAACTCAAATAGGTCAACTGTCTATTATTCATGTTTCTGTGCCTAACGGTTTTAGCATCGAAACTCGTCAATTTAAAACGCGAGCGCGAAAATCCATTTTATTTAATCCAAAAAAGAATTCCGCACATTGTACCAGGCGTAATTCGTCACAATCGGAATGGTGACAATTCTCTAGGGAGAGCTTTGAGAAAAATTGTCGCTAACGAGCTTGTCCCCCCTCCCGGTACCCCCTCTTTTAATCCACGTCCCCTTTATCCGCACCACTTTAAAACCCTTTTGCTATTTTCTGCTTTAAAGAATTATCAAGAAAAAGCGAAGAGGACATTTAATCGTCGTCCACCTATTTTTCAATTAAGCATTATTAATTTGCTTTATTTTTCTGACTGTCAGCCCGACTCGGCTGAGAGAGCAGAATGTAGTTTTTGTATAGGATTAAAAAAAGTTGGTAAGTTTCTTCTACGTAATATTAACGAACTACTCGTAATGACACACTATTTCTTTACTAGATAGTCGGAAACATATTTGTGAAAATATCATCATCATCATCATCAGCCTATGATAGTCCACTGCTGGACGTAGGCCTCTCCTATTAACTATGCGTATAGACGCATTAGGAGGTAAATGCCCATAATCGCCACGCTGGGCAAGCGGATTGGCGATCGCAGTAATGTGTCCACTATGATGACGCTGCTGCCCATCAACAATCTTTTATTAAATAATGGTAAGTGACACTTCAATCCCTTAGTCGACTCTTACGACACCCGCAGGAGGAGTTGGGGTGGTGACAAATGTATTCTTACTGCCGTCACCACACGGCTAGTGAAAATATACTATAATGTAATATGAAACTCATCTATCTTTGATTATTCTAATGATTCTAATGAAGTAGGTATGTACTTTTTTTTTTTTATGCTATAGGTGGCAAACGAACAGACGAATCGCCTGATGGAAAGCGATTAACGTCGCCCATGGACATCCGCAACACCAGAGGCGTCGCAAATGCGTTGCCGGCCTTTAAGGTGGGAGTACGCTCTTTTCTTGAAGGTTTGAAGGTCGTATCGGTCCGGAAACACCGCTTGTGACAATTCGTTCCAAAGTTACAGATAAAACTCGTATCGGAATTATATAAAAAAATATGTTAAACCCTTCAAAGACAGAAAGTGGAAATAGGCAAATTTGTTCACCGAGTGCGCTCTCTTTTCGATAGCATTCAGCCTCATTAGCGATTTTCCATTCGAACGGCTCGCCAGAAAGACGCGGAGATGCTGGCAGGTCTTATTCCCATAATAAGGCGAGAAGCTCGCTGAATGCGGGAAAATGGTATCTGTACATACTTGCCGGTGTATTCGTTTGGAAAATCATGTAGCTATTGTGTGCTCCCGGCTACTTTGTCCTGCTCTCATAAAAGTCCAATAAAGTCAAGTGAAATACAAGTTAGAATGTATTTTACTCTTATTGCAACGTTGTTTGTAAATATAACATACGATTCAATTTTATGTTACGGTTCATTTAACCTAATTTTGTACGTAAGAGATGGATATTCGAATAAAATAATTTAAGAGATGGATATTCGAGCAAAAGAATTTAGGTAGGTTACTACATACTGATACCTATCTATCCACTCTCTTGCTTCATGTAGCTTTTGTTACATGTCATCACTCTTATTTTACATAAACATAGAGTCTATCGCAAAAATCCAAGCAAGTGAGTGGCTATGACGTTTTTGATGTCACAATTATTTTCCCCGGCTACTATGAAGTACATTTTAACAGCGGTTGGTAACATTGTCTGTTAATAATGTAATTATTTGACACTTAAAGTATTGAAGTGACAGATGTCACTGTTGGGTTTTATAATATCACGCTTCCACGCTCAATAAAGGTTACCATAAGGTTACGTTTTGAAAGTTTTTCACGACATCGAAAAGGTTTTTTGAGTCTATCTGTAATTAACAACGAGGCTGAAGTGATATATGTATTTGTTATGAATGAAATGAAAAATGTAGACACTTAGCAACACAAGTTGTCGATATAATCAGTCACCTCGTCGTCAGTCCATCTTCATGAAAAACTAGTTTGAAATTCTAATAAGGTACTCGTTGCTTTACGCATAATCCATTTCCGAGAGCCGTCCACGGGAAATAGACCATGCGACTTTCATTTCGTTTGACGACGATGAAAAATGTCGAACAAAGGATTTTTAATCAAGCAATCAGTGCTTCCTTTATTTACGTTACATCAGGACTAGGTAATCTCCGCTTTAAACCGGTTCTTGGGTATAATCATAAAAGCTCGACTTTCCACTAAGTGGTAATTGTAATCGACCACTTTCCATCCATTAGCCGAGATCGGGTGGTCGCTACGCACTGCTGCCGGATTAGCCAAAACGGGCTCAGAATTTGGGTTATCTTGACCCAACAGATTCAAGGGTGCTAAGAGGGTATCACGAGGGAACTTTCTTGATCCAAATACAAACGTTTGACATTAATTATTAAACGTATTTTGCGTCGCGTTTAACGCTTTTAAATTAGGAACGCTTTTCACAAAAATAGTCTCTAAAGTGTTATAACCAGAGATCGGAAAAATGTGCGTCATTGTTCGCAATAATATAGACATGACTCCTAAGTTGATTGAATAATTAATCATTTTCAGAAAATTACATATTTGACACCGGTAACTATAAAATTTCCAGAAATATTCGTTTCATTATTCATTTAACCAATTTTGGAGTCATGACCTCTGGTTATAACATGAAAAACACATGATGAGAATACAAGAACATTACGTCAATATCGCCATTCCGCTTGCCCAGCGTGTCGATTAGGGGCATTTACCTCCTAATGCGTCTATACGCATAGTTACGAGTAATAAGAGAGGCCTACGTCCAGCAGTGGACTAACACAGGCTGATGATGTGACGTCAATATAATCTAGTTATCACCTAACATGTGTAGGTACCGCAAAATAAATCATATTATAAACTATTACATGTACAAAGCATGCCCACAATAAAATTAATTTGAGTGCAGATTTATACAGTGTTTTTTGAGTCACTAATAACCCCGCATACGTGGTATGTATATTGTATAAGCCATACTGAGGAACTTAAGATATGGGACCAACCCCGAAATCGTGAAAAAACATCACTTTCCATACAAAATCTCGAGATCACTTAACCAATTATACACGAGTCTTTTTTCACAATTCCGGGGTCGGTCTAATCTGTCCCATTGATTGGGGTTGTTCAATATGACTTTTATGTACATTGTGTAGACTCAAGAAATATACCGTATAAACATGATTACGTTCCTATTGGTTAAATGAAAATACGTCCAACATGCAGTGTACCCCAATCAGAAACGGTCGGGCGGAGAGAGCGCACCGTACTTTGTTCGAGCCACAGTAGCCATACCACGAGTTTGCAAGCAACGATTACGTTAGGATTTACTCGATCCGTAAAGCAATCTATCGCGCTTGCACTTATTCAATGGAGCAAGCACGATTTACGTAACGAGTAAAAGCTAATGTTTAGCTTTAATTTAATTTAGTTAGTCACATAAGTAAATATTTTAAATTTAAATCTGTATTCATCGACTACTATTCAAATTACCTTAGTAGAATAAATAGTTTATTTGTAATCTTGTACACTTAGTTTGCATAAGTACCTACTGTTAACCTGAAGGAAGAGCGGCGCCACCCAACACAGGCATTTTTTTGCTTACCGGGTGGTTCCATCGCCCAACATTATTAACATATTGTGTTGTATTGCAATAAAGATTTTTGATTTTTGTTTTTTTTTTTAATGTAACCATTACTTGACAACTCATGGTACGCCTACAGGCCGTCTCGGCGTGCTAAGCACCGTTCCGCCCGTTGGAATAATTTTAAAGTGTAGGTACATTAACGTTTGTGCACGGTTTGCTTAGTCTCCGGGTAGTAATCACTGTTTTCCATAAGGCTCATCCAAATCGTAATTGATATTAATGTTGTGCTACATCACAAGGAAATGGATTGCTTGAAGATCTTAATTCGTTATTGACGTAATTTCTAACAAGTAACTGACACACCACTTTCGCTGCAGAATTTACCCTATAGGTACTTGTAAAATTTCTCAGCCTCTGTAGGCTTATTAGTAGTGACACTAGTGACCCTGCGTACGAAGCAGGAGGTTTCGAGTTCGATTACCGTAGCACTAGGTCGATTTGTGTACATAAAAAATTCCCAGGATTGTTGTTGATACAAAACGTGTAGCACGAAAAATGTGACTTTACTTGCTAAGTAGTTTTGTATTTTCTTGGTGAGACAAGTTTTAAGTGAAGGGTCCACGGAAACAACAATTCTAGTCATTTTAAATTTCAGAAAGAAAAACAACCTTACTTTTAACGGAATAAGGTGCAAATTTGCCCTGATTTTCGCAAGGACTAGACATGTCCGGCTAAGCCCTTTTGGTAAAAAATCTTATTCCATTTTTTAGATATTTGTTGTGCGTAACTTTACTAGGTAATAGGTATGTCTATAAATATTATATTGCATCATTATTCACTGTTAAGAACAATCTAGCACTGATGATTGTCTACTTTATTTTTACCTAACTTTTGCTGCTTATAAACCTAAACCATAGGTCAAGTACACCGAACATTTGTCAGGTCACAAATCTACGTAATGTGGTCAGTGGTCGCGGTCACACAATGAAGCCATGACGCTGTGTGCCTGTTCTAACTGTGACCGAGCGACACTAGTTACCTCTAACGCTGACTGTTTACGTTTCTACGAACGTAGTAAACGCAGATTACTTCAAAAAATTATTTATTTTTTAACGCGAATTTAGAGCCCCAAATAATCTTTAAGTTGATAAACACACTCATACGTAGGTAACATAATTAAATATTCACTTTATCTTACCTCTTATTCATAAAAGTTTCCTAACATAGCAAGCTGATAACTTTGACATATTTATTTCACGATATCAATGATGAGCCTAAGTTTAGTAAACTAAGTAACTATGAAGAAATTGTGTAGCATCACCATCATATCAGGCGAAAGACTGCTGAACATAGGCCACCCCAAATATTGCCACTATGACCGGTCCTGCGGCAACCCGCATTCAGCGGTCTCCTGTTACCTTCACCAGGTCATCACTGTCATCAGTCCACCTTGTGAGGGGCCTACCCACGCTGCACCTTCCGAGTACATGGCCGCCTCTCGAGAACATTTCCGCCTCAACGGCCATCGGTTCTACGCGGAATGTGCCCCGCCCAATGCCACTTCAGTTTAGCGATTCGGAGATCGGAGAGCTATATCGCTTACTTTGGTTCTACTGCAGATGACCTCATTCCTAATACGATCTCGCAGAGAGATTCCTAGCATAGCCCTCTCCGTTGCCTTTTGGATGACTTTGAGCCTTCTTATGAGACCCATTGTAAGCGACTACGTTTCAATACCGTATGTCATCACTTACAACACACACTTTAATCAAAGACTAAGTAAACTAAGTAACTATTGTTGTGCCAACATAAAAAAAGAAGAAATTGTACAGTGAAATATAATTATACCTATATTATGAATTATTAGATACAGAAATAGCGGAGGCAATAACGTCAATTAACAGGAATTTCCTTCCGATTGCTTCATCAACAAGTGAATACTCGTTTCGAAATGATGCAATTTCCAACTCCTGTCCTAATTTAGTTTTGCAGGCACCAGATTCGTCGGTCTCATCGACTAAGTACTTACATAAAATTAAAAAATGACCTAAATACCTTACTACCTTTTACACGTGTCTTCTAACCACTCGTGCCAATGTGGGCCAAGGCCTTTCAGCAAGCACAACATAACACATAAATGTCTTGTCAACTTATACAATCATGTATTGTTAGCTTTAGTTTTTTTTTTATTATAAATGCTCACTTCTTTAAGCAAATAATAAATTCTTGTCACACTCACGTCATTTAAATTCGACTAAGTAAATGGTTGTTGACTTATAAACTCATATCGCGAAGTACAACGCGCGGCGAGGCAGAGTGACGGTCTTGACTGAAATAATAGTAATGAATATCAAAACAAATTCCTTCAAAACGTTTATATTCATAGAAAATGTGTTTGGTTTCTATAGAAATTTTAATCAGTTTAACAGTCTAGCAAAAGGATTTATAATATTTAGCATTTGTATTCAATTATCATTAGGGCTACACGCCATTTCCGTAAGAGTGTACACTAACTTTGAAGACGCTTACGTACTATTGAATAACATAAATTCAATGGCTACTATACTGTTATCCAGCTACCATTCCAAAACTTTTATAAAATGTCTCCACTGCGTGTATACTAATAATAAAGTGTTTGCATGTGATAAATTGTATTTTATCCGACTCACTGCGCATTTTAAAAGAAGTTTTGCGCAATATTGTTTGTTCATATTTTTTATTGGCCTCACTTTTACATCCAGAAATCGTTTAAATTACCTTATTATGACTAAACACTGGAACCTTAACGCTGGACTAATATTTTTTAACAGACTGTTTAATAATTGTCGTGCACACTTTGAATATGTTTTCCTTTATTTCACATTTTCTACTTTATCTGAACAACTTCAATGTATTATCAGATCTGTTAAATTGCTTCGTTATGAAGAAAACGCAACAAAACTGCGAATTAATTTGGACAAATGTCAAAGAACTTACGGAAACATAAAGAAATCTGTAGAGTTCTTAAATGAAATATTTGGCATACAGGTACCTTCCACTAGTTAACTATTTTATCTCAAGGGCTCGTTCAAAAAGCATGTGTTCATATTTGGTCGGTTTTTGACAACCACCCCTCCCCCACGTGATTTTTAAGTCTCAGAGATAAGTCTAATTATGACACAGAGACTACTAGTATTTTAACTATCTATTAAATACTAGACTCTGGGCAAGTAAAGTTTGTATCTACTTCTGTTTCTTCTGTATTAGGTACCTACATAATAGTTATTATCACACAAAATTGAAACAAACACAAGTAAGCATTGATTTAAATCTGCGAATAAATTGGCTTATTCAAGTTGAACAAAACCTCCAAATATATTTATCCCCTCATTAGCTCGTAAAGGGCTCGTTTTTCATGTAATACGAGCGGGTAACAACTCATTTTAATCACTAGTGAGTAAAGTAATGACCTTGGAGAAGAGTTTGAAGTGGCGTTATTTTGACAGACCCCATAATGTAAAATGCTCATAAATGACGCGATCCACATTCGTTATAATTAATTAAATTGTTTCAGAATTTTGTGAAAAATACGAAACTTTATTTAATGTGCTGTTTTTAAGTCACACATGAACAACAACATGAACCCTAAAATTCATAAATAACCTTATTTTAGTGAATTATGATAATGTTTTGTAAGTTGACTAGAGGTAATTACAAAACGTAGAAATGTCAACATTGTCAATAAATATAGGTAAAATACACAACTTTCAGAATGTTCTGTTATAATGTTGTAAAAACCGATTTCAACTTTAGAATCCTTTCGCTTCCTCGTATTTCAATTTCATTCTTGCGGCTAAAATACAACTTTGCACCCTTATATAACAAATAACTATTATGACTGAAATAGGTATTTAAAATAGAGACCTTTATTAAATTGTATCTATCCTATTGATTAGGGTGTCCCCTATTTTACGAATTTTAGAAATGAATAACGCATACCCCCTAAATCGGCTTTTATAACCCCAATATACTCTGAAAAAAAAATCAGCTCATTCCTGTAACAGGAACCCGTGCCAACTTTTATCTGAAATTCCCATACAAATTACTATGAAAAAAATTAGTCAGACAGTAAGTTGATAATAATATATTGTTTTCCTGTTCTCATCAAGTTAATTTTATGATAAAATGTTTATAAGACAGTAGTATATTTTAATGCCATAGAAAAAAAAATAAAAAAACGAAAAAAAATTTTGGTCATTTTCATACATTGTATAGGAAAATGGCATGAAAGTCGGCACGGGTTACAGTTACACAAATGAACTGAATTTTTTTTTCAGTGTGTTTTGAGGTAAAAGAAACCGATTTAGGGGGTATGCGTTATTAATTTCTAAAACTCGTAAAATAGGGGACACCCTACTATTGATCCAGATGAAAACGTTGCAAAATAATAATATTGCGTCAATAATTAACGAATAATACGTAATCATCGTTTGACGTTGTATTCTACAATTAATTAAATGCGATTAACTATTAATTTTGCAGCTTACAATTTTATTTTGTACCGTTGTATGCCGTTACATCATGATGTGCTGTATATCAGTCATATCTAAATCAAATGTAAGTCCTTAATGTTATATCTTGCGCATTTGTCCCAAGCCAATAATATAATTGTGTGATTTTATCACCTTAAGGTGCGTTTAAACCAAAAGAGCATTCGCTGTTCTAGCGCCCGTTCTACGAAATCAACCAATCACGTTTTGTGTACCGATCGAATTTCGTAGAGTGGGAGGTTAGAACAGCGAATGCTCTTTTAGTTTGAACGCACCTTTACGGTGACGGCAATAAGAATACACAAGTTGTGGCTACCCGAACTCTTCCCGTGGGTCTCGTAAGTGTCGTCTAAGGGGTTGAAGTGTTACCGAACATTGATGATGGGCAGCAGCATCATCATAATAATGTAGTGGACGCATTACTGCGATCGCCAACCCGCTTGCAGCGTGACGATTATGGGCATTTACTGCCTGATGCGTCCATACGCATAGGTCCAGCAAAGGACTGATATATTATAGGCTAATGGAAGGAATAAGGAAGTGGAGTGAAGAAGTGAATTTTACATAGTCCTATTCTTCCTACATTCCAGTGTTCCACCCATCTTGGATCAATGGTGTATTTTTCTGCGCTGTTAGCCTCTGTGTTTATAATGTGTATGATGGCAAGAGCAGCGCAGGAGTTACAAAATAAAGCAGTCGCTCTCAATCGAAGTTTGGAACGGTTAATCATTCACTTACAGGCAGGTCAGATCTTTTAATATCTAGTGTAAATTTTACTTCATATTGAACAATTATCATTTCTTGATGAAGGAAACTCCATTATTTTTATTTTATTTTATTTGGAGATCCAACAGCTATTACACAGACATTAGACAATAAGGTAAAAACAAAGAGCCAATTATAGGAACTCACTGATAGATCCATTTTATGCTTATCTAAGAGGTACACACTAATGCTACCACACATAACCAAAAATAAAGTTATATTGAAGTTATTTTGATAAAGTTTCATTATGTTAAGTTTGGCCATTGAATTCCGGTTTCTCATTAATTATCCGAAATTAAGTGCTATTATCTATTCTTTCCTTTTAGGATATGTGATGCAACCAACCTATGTATAAGTATTATTATCTACAGAATGTAATTTTCTCTATTGATTATTTTTATTTTATGTTACTCTTGTTTAGTTTGCCAATATATTATAATTTATAAAATCACCTTTAAAAACATTAAATAAGTTGCACCAATATACGCTGTTGGTTTCAGAAGAGGCAAAGAAAATGGTACAACAACTACTATTACAAGTAACTTGGACACGACCACTAAAAATGAAAACCTTTGGCGGAATTCCTGTTGACATGACGCTTATCCCGGCATTCTACGCTCTCGTAGTGACGTACAGCTTAGTTATCGTGCAGTTTCACTTTGTTATGTAGTCGAAAAAGTGGAAACCAAGACATTAACGGACTATGAACTACAAAATAAAAATCAAGACTCGACTTCAAGATTAAGACTAAGTTAGATTTTCAAGATAAAGCAGAAGTCAAGACGTCTGGGTGTGTCGGTTACCCTGGCAACTTCATACTTTCGTGCGGCGACCGCATTAGGCGAACAACGCAGTGTAATTCCAGCAGTAGAATGCTGTCCTTCGGACAATATAAGAGAATGTAACAAATTAAATGAGTACAATTACTATCTGTACAGTTACCACCACATATATCGGAGTGGCCACGCATCAAAAATATCGGAACATGCACTCTAACGCCATGACAATAGTGGCGCAATGTACGAATGAAGGGTACACAGAAAAACATGTCCATGTCCAGTGCTTAAAAAAATCAGGGCAAATTCACACCTTATTCTGTTTAAAGTAAAGTGGTTTTTCCTTCTGTAATTTGAATTGACTAGACATGTTCTTTCCGTGGACCCTTCATATGGTAAGACAGAGTATTTACCTTATAAATTTGGGTTTGAATTTGCCAGTTAGTCCGTGAAGACGGCATTTGCAAAGTGTCGAAATATTGGGTGCTCAACAATCCAAAATATGGTAAAATTACCCTATTTCAAATCATAGGTACTAATAATATGTGTCATTGTATAAGCATTTTCGACAACTTTAGATATTTATTTTTTTTATTTTTAATAATTTATTATGTTTGTTACAATTTTTAGAAACCTCAAGATATGTTTAAATACTAAGTGAATGATGGCTTTAAATATACCTACCCGCTTACTCTTCGGTTTTGGGCCAAGACTTCCCAATGGTATCCAAATAGTGGCATCAACTTATTACCTTCCTGAATTGTTAATACTTACATTACTTTTATGATTACCATGTTCACCGACAAATACTAAGTACCTAATGATGACTTAATAATATCCCATTTATGTCATTTCGACTATAAAGTGGCTAATAAAGTGACGTGCGGACGCAATCCTACATATAGTGCATTGTGGAAAAAAATGAATATCGAAATTAAGTCGTTCAAAACGTTTTTATTTATAGAGAATATATTCGGACTCTACAGAAATTTTACCGAGTTTAGGACATTAGCAAAAGGATTTGCCATTCTTACTATTTGTGCTGAATTCGCTTTAGAGTTATATGTTACTTTTACTAGAGCGTATACGAATTTCGAAGACGCTTATGTTTTCCTAACACATGTGAATTCAGTGGCTAACATAGTCTTATCTTTGTACTATTCGAAAAAATACACTGAATTTATTCGCTACATGCATGATAATAATGAAGTGATTGTATACAAAGACCAATTGTATTCTGTTCGGCAATCTGCATATGTTAGACGAAGTCTTGCTCAATTTAGCATATATATATTTATTAATTGTCTTACTTTTGCGACCAGCAATCGTTATCGTGTTCTATTTACTAGTACCCAATGGGATCTTGATTCTGGGTTGATATTTTTTAACAGACTGATTAATAATTGGCGTGCACATTTTGAGTACATATTTCTTTATTTCTCATTTTCTACTTTATCGGAACAATTGCAATGCATTTTCCGATCTATAGAATCATTCCATTATGAGAGAAACCAAAAAAAGCTACGAAATATTTTAAATAAATGGCAAAGAACTCACACAAATGTAAAAAGATCTACTGAATTTTTAAACGAAATTTATGGCATTCAGGTAGGTTGGCTAATAGCTAACATTTATTCTCAATTTTCCTTTTGAGGATATTTCGATAAAGTAAAAGTTTAAACAAAATGCAGACAAAACGATAACATATAGTCAAATGTTAGATATGTTTAATAGTTGAATTAAATCATACCTACTAATCTTTTTTCAGCTAATAATTATGTTTTGTACCTTCATCTTCCGATACATAATGATGTCTTATGTAGCACTAATATTCATATCTGATAAACCGAACGTAAGTATTCACCTCTTGGGGCCCATTGTCCTAATAGTATGTATTTAGGACATAGGAGGATGTTGTCCATTATGGGAAATATAACCATTTTTATGAAATTAGAATACAAGTTACTAATTCTAAGAATATTGCAAACAAAAAAGTGTTTGCAGATCAAAATAATTGTAAAACGTTATCTAATATACCTTACTCAAGATAAGACATTCCGAATTTGTAAGTTATGTCAACTACAATTACTTGAAATAAATACGTTTTAAGCAACGCTAATTACCACTGACGTTATGTATAAAATCTTCGACGATTGACATAATGCAACTTCGTAATGACAACTGATAAAGAAGATATTTATAATATGCAATGAAGTGCAATACTACCCTTTTTGGGAATATATTTTAATTTGAATACAAAGTTGAGCTTTTTGCATTGCCATGTATGGATGTGCGTGCCCATTGCGGTTCCACTTGGAATTTCCAGCTTTTGAATGTTTCAATAAATATTCTCAAACAATTGCAAATTCAACTTCTAATTTGTAAAAGTAGCCACTCCCTTACACTTCATATTACATTCGGTTAAAGGCGGACTCTCAGTAATTTACTACTGCTGTAAAATTGTAAATGCCTATATACATTTAGTAAAAGATTTGTAAAACGTTTTCCAATTGTGACTCCTTTTTCTGTTAACGCAATAAGAAAATATGACATGCAGAATTTGGTCTTTCAATTGATCACGATAGATTCACATTAAGAGAAAACAATGGTATTATTTAAAATATGGGTGTGACTGAGATTTAGTAAAAGTTCATGTAATCATTGTAAATTCATGGTAAATACCTACATTACACATTAAATTAATCGTAGGCATTTATAGGTGCCCAATTCATATATTGTAGCTCGGATTTTTGAAATCCTATTTCATACCTAATTTGTACAGAAAATAGTGATTAGTAAATTGATTTATTAAGTTGATCAATTCTTCTATTAATATATTTAATATTTCAAAGGTCCGTGCCAATCTTTTTGGTTCACTGGTTTATTTTGCTTCGTTGCTATCTTCCGTAATTATTTTGACTATGATGGCAAAAGCAGCGCAGCAGCTACTAAATGATGCTGTTACTCTTAATCGCCGTATGGAACAACTTATAATGCACTTACAGGCAGGTCAGTCATTTCAGATTGCCTTTTCAAAAAGTAGAATGTAGATACTTACTATGTTTCGTACCTATTCGATACATTTTTACTAATAACAAGCTTTTAAGTTTCTAAATATTAATTAAATTAAGTATAATATACTTCAACACTTTCATTGCGTCGAGTGCTATGCGCTACGCTCGTAGCCGATCCCGTGATTTTTCCGATTTGTAGCGAAAATGGGCCTCCCACAAAGAACTCCCCTCGGGAGTTCCCCGTGCTAAAAGTGTTAACAGCTTAAAAGACCACCATCACTGTTTCGCACGCTGTATGTAACTTTGCACGCAGTCCAACTCGTGACGTGATGTCGCTTTAAACTTCCATTTTTTATCATGCATGCCGTCTTATGTAATTTTAAGCTGATATAATCTTACTGATGGAATAATTTAAAAACATGTAGGTTTAAACTCCATAATCCTCACACAATTTTTACAAAACTAAACTTTTTAACATAACAACCTCCGTTTTGCTATCGACATGTTCTTCTATTTTTAAACGGTTTTTATTAACTTCACCGCGTATCAACTGTCGTCGATGCTTCAAATCTTGTGATCGATTTTTCGACCACTTCTACTGGACCGAAATCAATAAAATTTGGAACTCTTATCAAGTCCCCATGACAATGCAATATTATAATATTTGTATCCTTGTATCCTCAAAGCCTGATGCTGCTGACGTACTGCTAACCTTAACCGAGAGTGTTAGACACGTGAAATTGAAAGTATAGGAGGAGAAATATAGCATGTTTGGCTTAATCAAATACTAACAGCCTGATCTTGACTTCCAACTCCTCACTCCTGATGCTACAGTACTGCCCACAATAACCGCAAGGTTTGCCTTTTATAGATATCTTGATTTTAAGGAAGTTCTTTACATATATAGAATAGAAACATGCACATTTAATACTAACGTCCAACTCCTCAAATCTGATACTCCAGTGTTACTGCGTGCCACAACCGCTAGGTTTAGCGAAATGTAGATTTTGAAGTACTGCTTTAGATATTTGGTAGAAACATACGGATTTCATTATCATCATCATATCAGCCGTAAGACATTCACTGGTGAATATAGGCCTCCCCCAAAGATTTCCACAAGAACCACCCGCATCCAGCGACCTTCACCAGGTCATGAGGCCACCTTGTGGGATGCCTACCCAAGCTGCGCCTTCCGGTACGTGACCGCCACTCGAGAACCTTACCGCCCCAACGGCCATCGGTACCTACAACGGCCTGCGGCCCTCCGGCTGATAGAGTGACAGTGTGAGTGGATCGCGTAGGGTGAGCTGTCGGGCCTGCGGCCCTCCGGCTGATAAGATAAGATAAGATAAGATATATTTATTTGCAGAAAAAGGGTTAGTTACATGTCTTAATACCTACGTATTATGTTAGATATAGTTCCACCTTTTCCAGCTGTCTTCATACAGCATGCAAATGTATTTAGAGTAGGATTCAGTACTACGATAGAGTGACAGCGTGAGTGGATCGCGTAGGGCGAGCCGTCGGGCCTGCGGCCCTCCAGCTGATAGTGACAGTGTGAGTGGATTGCGTAGAGCGAGCCGTCGGGCCTGCGGCCCTGTAGCTGATAGAGTGACAGCGTGAGTGGATCGCGTAGCGTAGGGCGAGCCGTGGGGCTGCGGCCCTCCAGCTGATAGAGTGACAGCGTGAGGGGATCACGTAGCGTAGGGCGAGCCGTCGGGCCTGCGGCCCTCCAGCTGATAGTGACAGCGTGATTGGATCGCGTTGTGTAGGGCGAGCCGTCGGGCCTGCGGCCTGCAGCTGATAGAGTGACAGCGTGAGTAGATCGCGTAGCGTAGGGCGAGCCGTCGGGCCTGCGGCCCTCCAGCTGATAGAGTGACAGCGTGAGGGGATCGCGTAGCGTAGGGCGAGCCGTCGGGCCTGCGGCTTGCAGCTGATAGAGTGACAGCGTGAGTGGATCGCGTTGTGTAGGGCGAGCCGTCGGGCCTTCGGCCCTCCAGCTGATAGAGTGACAGCGTGAGTGGATCGCGTAGCGTAGGGCGAGCCGTCGGGCCTGCGGCCCTCCAGCTGATAGAGTGACAGCGTGAGGGGATCGTGTAGCGTAGGGCGAGCCGTCGGGCCTGCGGCCCTCCAGCTGATAGAGTGACAGCGTGAGTGGATCGCGTAGGGCGAGCCGTCGGGCCTGCGGCCCTCCAGCTGATAAAGTGACAGCGTCGTGAGTGGATCGCGTAGCGTAGGGCGAGCCGTCGGGCCTGCGGCCCTCCAGCTGATAGAGTGACAGCGTGAGTGGATCGCGTAGCGTAGGGCGAGCCGTCGTGCCTGCGGCCCTCCAGCTGATAGAGTGACAGCGTGAGTGGATCGCGTAGCGTAGAGCGAGCCGTCGGGCCTTCGGCCCTCCGGTGGATAGAGTGACAGCGTGAGTGGATCGCGTAGAACGAGCCGTCGGGCCTGCGGCCCTCCAGCTGATAGAGTGACAGTGTGAGTGGATCGCGTAGAGCGAGCCGTCGGGCCTGCGGCCCTCCTGCTGATAGACTCGCAGCGTGAGTGGCTCGCGTAGGGCGGACCGTCGGGCCTGCGGCCCTCCGGCTGATAACACTCACAGCTTGAGAGACTCGCGTAGGGCGTGCCGTCGGACCTGCGGCCCTCCGGTTGATAGACTGACAGCGCAGGTGGTTTGCGTAGGACATGCACTCGGACCTTCGGTCCTACAATTGATAGACAGCTCGAGAGTGTGAGTCCCTCCGGTTCACGTAGTGCGTTCCATGTAGTGACGTCGAACCTATGGCCCTCCGGTTGATAGACTGCATGGATTGACCCTTTAGGCCCTCGGTTCGCGTCGAACTTTCCGTCAGACCTGCGGTCCTCCGGTTGGTCGACTGACAGTATGAGTTTATATTTTATAGTCTCGAAATTCGACTTGTGTAATGTGTACAATATAAAAAAATAAACTTGATTTTCTCAATAAACCAAATTGATTGATATATTCCTTATTGTCAGATATCTGTTATCGAAGGTATTATATGAATAACACGTCCATTTGAGACACTTCGAGTATTCAAGCTGACAGTTTTTTAGCGTCGGGTTTCTAAAAATATCTATTCAGCAGGGATTCTCTTCTAGTTACACATAAAATAATGTCCATTACGTTTACATATGTTTCGTGATCAAAACGCGAGAGTTAAACGATAGCATGCATAATTGTATTGCATATTACAAACAACATCTTTGGTCTACAATAAGTAGGTATAGTATCGGAAATTAACTTAACAATTGCACTAAAAACTTGAAAATAAAATAAGTAAAAAAAGTTTTAAGTTAAACGGTTTTTATTGCACCAAAAACTAGAAAATAAAAATTTGTTGTAACTAACCGTAGATGTTACTTTGTGTAGATTAGTCACGTGAAACTATTATCACTGTAGTCTTCCCAAGTCGGATGCTGAAAGCCACGTTTAGCCTCTATGTCAGTGGATTAAGCGTTACCTAATCGGAAACTTTTACCAAACTAAAATAAAAACGTGGGGCGTTATTATAAAGAAACATACAAGTTCAAAATATGTAATTGTAGCTTTAATTTTGCAATGAATCATCCATCTGTTCCAACATTTCTACAGAGGTAAATAATTTTTATCAAGGTCAGAACAAAACTTATTACACTATTGCTGTCTTGATTTTTATGTGTGTTCTTAAATAACTATAGTGACTGAATCACAATTGCGTACGCCCCACGTTTTTATTTCAGTTTGGTAAAAGTTTCCGATTAGGTAACGCTTAATCCACTGACATAGTGGCTAAACGTGGCTTTCAGCATCCGACTTGGGAAGACTACAGTGATAATAGTTTCACGAGACTAATCTACACAAAGTAACATCTACGGTTAGTTACAACAAATTTTTATTTTCTAGTTTTTGGTGCAATAAAAACCGTTTAACTTAAAACTTTTTTTACTTATTTTATATAGACTTAGCAACGTGCAAAACACCTCTTTAGTTACAGTTATTCATAGGCTCCGGTTCCGGTAGCAACTTAAATACTATGGGCCTATTTCTCGAAACTATTAGTTTACAAGTATATTAGCTATTAGTTACTAGTGAAAATTTTACAAGTCCTAATATTTTCTGTTTCTCGAAAATAATTATTACACTGGTAACTAATATTGGTAAACTAATAAAAAATATTAGTCCAGCTTGGCTGATTAGGGTATTACCCATCCCTTAATAATAATATAATAATAAACCTTTTATTTCCCAAAAAATACTTATAACTAGATTACAGTTTAGGCTTTATCCTGATTTTTTTGCTAAGTTTATTTGTAATGTAAATATAATTATGAATGTATACGTCCTCTCTCTAACTTCTTATTTAATTAATTAATTTGTTTATATATATTTTTAATTATTGGGACCCCTTTGGCAGGGTAAAGGTCTCCTCCATTTTTTTCCATTTCTCCCTGTCTTGTGCAACTTGTAGCCAGTTATTGCCTGCTGTGTTTTTTATATCGTCCTCCCATCGCTGTTGAGGTCGTCCCACGCGTCGCTTTCCATGTGGGCCTGGCCACCTGGTACATTTAAGGGTCCAACGCTGGTCAGTGCACCTGGCTACGTGTCCGGCCCATTGCCATTTCAACTTTAATGCCTGTTGTAGAGCATCAGTGAGTTTTGTTTTCTTCCTGATTTTTTGGCTCTTTACTTTATTGATTTTCCTTATGTTCAGTATGCTTCTCTCCATTGCCCTTTGACATGATGTTATTTTGCTTTTTACATTGTTTGTATAGGTCCAGGTTTGGGAGCCATATGTTAGACACGGGAGAATGCAAGTATCCATTACTGTTTTCTTCATGTGAAGATTGTAGTTGCCTTTTAGTATTTCTTTGTTTGCCCAGTATTTATTCCAACTAGATGTTATCCGTCGATTTACTTCGTCTTCGTTGTATGTTTTGGAGAATGATACTTGCTTCCCTAAGTATATGTAGTGGTCCACATATTCTAATTCGGTGTTATCTAACATGGTTTTTTTCCTTATACTGTTTGTCATTATCTTGGTTTTATTTAAATTCATATGTAAGCCGGCTTGTTTGCTTTCTATATTTAATTGATGTAGCATTTTATCTAGTTTCTGATGATTTTCAGCTACTATCGCAATGTCGTCGGCGAATCTTAGATGGCTAAGATGAGTATTTCCTATTTGAATGCCCTCAGACGCCCAGTCCAGCTTGGCGAATATGCATTGTAGGACAGCTATGAAGAGTTTTGGAGATAATGGATCGCCTTGTCTGACGCCTCTTTCTATTCTGATCTCGCCGCCTCTAGTTTCTAGCTTTACTCTACTTATGCTGTTAGAGTATAGGTTTTTAAGCACTGTAGTGATGGTTGGGCTAATGTTGCACTTGTGTAGAGCCTCCCAGATGCAGCTATGGTGAATGCTGACGAATGCCTTCGTGTAATCGATGAAACAGATATATAGGCTTCTATTAAACTCCCCAAACTTTTCTATTATTTGTGTCATCGAGTGGATATGATCCATAGTCGAAAAACCGTGTCTAAATCCAACCTGCTCTACCGGTTGCATGTTTTCTATTTGAGGGCTGATCTTGTCGTGTATGATGGATGCAAACAGCTTGTATACGCTGGACAATAAACTGATTGGGCGATAGTTGGCGATGTCTAGAGGATTTCCTTTTTTATAAAGCAGAATAATGTCGGAATTGTGCCACTGTTTCGGAACCTTCCCGGTATTTAGTGGAGTATTGAATATGTACGTCAACGGTTTAGTAAGTACGTGTGCTCCAATTTTCACTGCCTCGTTTGACAGGCCGTCAGGTCCTGGGCTCTTGTCGCTTTTCAGATTTTTGATATACTTTAGTACTTCATCCTCGTGTAAATGGATGATCTCGGACGGACGTGGCTCTGGTGTGTTGATCGCAGTTGTAGTTCGTATCGAATCGCCAGGCTTTTTGGAATACAGGTCCGTGTAGAATGCCGTTGCACATGAAATTATGTCTTTTCTCGAGTTTGTTTCCTCAGAACCCTTATTTAATTTCTGTATCCAATCTTTGTGTGTACTTAGGAGCTTATAACCTTTTTTAGCGCTTCTAAAATGCATTAAGCTTGTTTCGATTATTTTTTGTTTGTGATGATTGTAGTCGTTTCTTATCGCTTTACTGCATTGTTTGAAAACGTTTGATAGCTCTTTTTTCTGGTCTTGGGTTCGATTCTTGGTTTTTAACAGATCACTGCGTCTTTGTATCAGAAGTTTAGTCGATTCGCCAAAAAATGAGTAGGATTTGTTTTCATTCTTGGTTGTGCTTCTCTGTTTTAAGCTGGTTTTAATGCAGTGCTCTATCGCGTCGTAGATCTCTTGTAAGTTATATTTTTTGCAAATCGGTATGGTGTTGATACTTGTTTCTAAATTGTAGAGATATAATTTTATGTCGTCTTCGGTTTTCAGTATTAAATTAGAATTTTTAAAGTCTCTTCTGCATTTTTTCCTGATTTTTAAGGCGAATGTTGCTCTTACTATTCTATGGTCGCTCGGAAATTCGACGTTGTTTAATATCTCTATGTTGCTGATGCTGTAAGGGGAGTTTGACAAGATGAAATCTATTTCGTTTTTCGTTCTAGTGTCTGGTGATATCCACGTCCATTTACGGCTAGGTTTCTTTTTGAAAAATGTGTTCATAATAGAAAGTTTGTTTTCGTACGCATATTCAACAAGTTTTTCTCCTCTTATGTTCCTTTTTGCGTATCCGTATTTGCCTATGATTAGACTTTCATTACTTTTTGATTGTCCTACTTTGGCGTTAAAGTCACCCATTACCAAAATGTTATTAAATCTTGTGAAAGTGAGTGAGCTTTTTGTAAAGTCTGGTAGAACGATTCGATTTCTTCTTCGTTTGAGTCTTGCGTTGGGGCATAAACTTGAATTATTGCCAAGTTCGTATGGTTAAATTTCATATGTAGTAGCGCGCACCTTTCAGATAGACCATTAAAATGTACTATATTTTTCTTGTATTCTTTTTTAATAAGGAATCCTACGCCGTGTTGTCCGGGGGTTTCCCCCATATAACAGAATACATGGTCGCTGTGTTCCTCTATTTTGCATCCCATTCTTCTTACTTCGGCTAAGCCAAGTATATCTAATTTAATGTTTCGAATGGCGTACATTAATTCACAGTATTTTTCGGTAGTCGAGAGTGATCTGACATTGAAGGTTGCTAATTTTAGATGTAGAGTCTTGTCTTTTCCTTTTATTGGAGGGTTGTGGTCGTATTCTTCCACGGTGACCGGCCGGCTTGGAAGATATGGTGTATTTTTCTTGTTTGGTATGTTTTTTGAAATAATTTTCGTATGTGAGAGAGGAGCTAATTTACCCATCCCTTATTACATATTTAAAAAGATATTTAACATTGGAGGTAAAAAGCAAATTATTTGTTTAGTTAAAATAAAATATTGAAATGTATTAAGAATGGATATGAAGTTGATGGTTTTGAGGAATATATTGGAAGCCAGAGATATTTTATTTGGAAGCTTTTCGGACACGTTAACCTAAATAGATAAACGTAAAAATGGGAGGAATTAACAATTTTAATTATTTGTCATCCGAATCCGTCCACATTTAATAATTTTCTTTAGTTAACTGTGATCGTCGACTAATAACTTTATGAGTGTATTTTACAAGTGTAGTTATTTTTCTTTATATTCGAGAAACCAAAACCAAATTAGGTCTAATAATATTAGCTAATATTTATTAGTTGGTAACTAATAACTAATATTTTATTAGAGTGGCTTCGAGAAACGCAAATTTGTAAAATTGAAAAAAATATTAGCCCATGGACTAATATTACTAGTCTAATAAGGTACGAGACATAGGCCCAATAGGCCCATGCTATACGAAACGAGGCCAGTTGGCCAGTTGGCTAAAATACCTATTACTATACCACAGGGTATAGTAATAGGTATTTTAGAGAAGCTACTTGAGGTCAGAGTTTTTGTTCTTTGAAATTATGCAGATATTAGTAGAGTATTCAATTTATGTAAGGGACAAGTTGAAAACAATTAAAGTGTTTTGTTTGTTTTTAGATGCGGCAAAGGAAATGGTAAAACAGGTGTTAATGGAAATGATTTGGATGCAGCCGATAGAAATCAAAGCTTTCGGCGCTATTCCCGTCAATATGGCGCTTATTCCCGCATGCTGCTCTGTTGTAGCAACGTACACTGTAGTTATTGTGCAGTTTGAATTTGTAATAAGCAATTATCGAACACTATAAGGGTAAAAGCAAGAACCAGTACTATCCTGAGCGTCCTGACGCACAACGCACAACGGTATTGGTTATTATGATATTGTTACGTTCGTAGGGTGGGTTTTCTATAGAAAATGTATAAATATGCCTCTAATTAAAATACTTTAATTACTAATTAAAAGAACAAACACTAAACTAAAGCTAATCACACACTTAACACTTCACACTGGTTCACTTTTACACTCTCAAACTCGCCGTTAGATCCGCAGTCATCGCTCTGAGTTAGCTCTTCGCTGTCTCGATTGAAACTACTCACTCGGCCGGAACATGCTGGGTATTTATGCAAGCCACTCAAATCTACAAAGTTCGAGAAGATTCAACTCTAGAAAGTTCCCGAGTTAGGTGCGCGAACATTCTAGAGTATCGCTGTCTCTTTCTGCAGGTTTCTCTTTCACACCTGTCCAGAATGTTTTCTCTATAGCTGTCTCGTTCACATCCTACCAGAACATTCTCTCGTGCTGTCTCTATATACAAGTTTCTCTTTCACAGCTGTCCAGAATGTTCTCTCTATAGCTGTCTCGTTCACATCTTTCCAGAACATTATCTCGTGCTGTCTCTATCTAATAGTGCTTTCTCTTTCACGCCTATGGGAAATTTAGCAATATACCGATTTGTACTTGAGAGGCCCGAAAGGGGTCCTGAAAACGCCTGAAAACGGGTTTTCAACTTTTTGCGCCACCCGACAGAGGGTATCCTGAAACGGCCTGAAAACATGTTTCAGGCGCCTGAAAACGACGGTATTCGGGGTGAATTTTTGATTTTGTAGTATGTGAAACCTCTTTCACCTTCTGAAACGGCCTGAAAACGCATTACAGCCTGCTGAAAACGCTTCTAACGTGTCTAAAATTACATTTGTAGTTTTTATCATGCCACCGGCCTAACAATATAGTAACTAGACTCGTAATTTATTTTAGAACTTAATATTTATTTTTTGCGTTATGTAGGTACGTTAGTCTTATACCTACTTGTATAGTTTTTGTAAATATTTAGTGCTTTCAAATTATTTTTAATGAATGCACACCAATACCGTTTTGTGGTTTTAACGAAAAACGGGTCTTCATCGCGTAAACTTTCGTTTAGCATTATCTTAGTTATATTACACGATGAAGACCCGTTTGACGTTTTAAATATAAGTGATAATAGTGAAAGTTTAAATCAATATACCTTATCTCGGTATGCGGCTGCGGGTTCGAGATGAATGTTAAAAGTCGAAAAGTAGAGAAAGTGTTTATTGTTCTTAAAATGTTGGATTAGATTAATTAATGTTAAAAATATGTAGAAAATGTTACTATTTACTATAAATAAAAATACTCGTATATGTATATGAACCAGCTACGTTCAACATTTTTTACATACCCTATTTCTTCATAAAATCTATTCGCTGGTTTTATTGGATGAAAACTTGGATGAACTTTGATGATGGATGAACAAATTGAAAGTTTCATAAATGCTACTTTTAGTACTGATTTTTCAATCCCCAGTTAACAGTATCTGTCAAATAAACGTTATCTCTATCCTTTTTTGACTGATGACCTAAGATAAGGATGGTAATAATTTTAACTGACGGATAATTTTAACTGAGGATTGAAAAATCAGCCCTTAATAAACTACTTATTCAACGTACTTGCGACATTGACACGAGGTACACCAACTTTGATTGTTTTTTTATCCAAATTGAGAAATAAAATGGGAAACGGCTTGCCCATTAATCACCTCATACGATTTTGGCCTATTTTAGACCACTCCCTCCCCCATAGTGATAATTGATTATGTGCCACATATGTATCGAAGCACCTGGAATGTGAAATCCCTGCAATCATCATAATGCGATATACGCTGAACTGCTTATTGCAATGCAATCAGCCAATCACATTCGATTGAGGATCGACGCCAAACGAGTAATGGAATTAACTGGGAACTGATTAGTAAATGAATACAATGAGTAATAATTCAAATTGAACTCAGAGGCGAAATATTGAAATGAAATGGTAGATGCAACAGAATTTAAAACAATTAACAAAACAGTGTTGTGTTTGTAAAGTGTATGTGTATGTATACTGCATAGATATGTATACTCGTATATTGCATATATTTCACGACGAGGATATCATAGAATTCGGTTTTTTGTTTCCAATACTATACACTTTATACTTTCAGAGACTTCGCTTTAAGGTGCGTTCAAACCAAAAGAGCATTCGCTGTTCGAACCCCCGTTCTATGAAATCAACCAATCGCGTTTTATATAACGATCGAATTTCGTAGAGTGGGAGGCTAGAATAGCGAATGCTCTTTTGGTTTGAACGCACCTTCATATGAAACTAGATTGAACTTCTTCGATAAATTTCACAATTTTCAGAACTTGTTTTCGGTACAATACTAAGTAATATCGAGCAAGCGGATATTCAAATTAATGTACCCCGTATATTTAATTTAGTTAATTCAAATTAATGTACCCCAAAATTAATGCATTATTTGAATTTATCTAAAAATACTGTTTTCTTTCTTTGAATTATTTTTATTGTATCAAAACTTAAAGTATTAAAGTTAAGTATGGTGAATCACACCGGGCATGACTTCAAGGGCTATGCGGTAACATGACCCACTTTAATGTTCAAATTATCCATTAATTGATTTTAAATCGAAAATCCTTCGATTCACCCAAATTACCGGGTAACGGTCAAAAAAAGGGGTCAAATGTACTACTTTTCATATGAAGGCTTTATTTTTAGAATCCGACAATTACAATAATTTATTTTTCCTACGTTTTCAGTAGGGACTAAAAATGTCAACTCAATTTGTGTACTTAATGTGCTAATGTGCAACTTATAATTAAAATATTATTTACTTATAGCATTGCTATGAGAATTACATACCTCAGCCAATTAAAGGAAAAAGTAGCTGTCGAGTCGTACTCAGATGTCAAAAGGCTTGCACAGAATAGAGAGAAATGGC
>JALPQI010015770.1:0-28024 GCA_025490895.1 Thaumatotibia leucotreta | reverse complement strand
GAATAGCTGAGTCACGCAAGGGTTTTTCCTAATCATTGCGTGTGATCTCAATTAACCCCCGCGCCTTGCGCGTATCGACCGCGTAATGAACAGATAAAATGCTTGCTGTGCCGCCATCCGCGCGTATTCTTAGCCACAAGTTACGAAGCATGTGAGTGGGTATTCAAAGGGTAGTATATAAACGCACATCGCACATCACAAAAATCTTCTTCTATGCAAAAATAAACCAAATTTACTCGCGATTTTGGCTAGGTATACTTCAGTTAGTTCAGAAGAAGAATAGCAGAAGAAGTGTGGGCAGACCACCAGCCCGATAGTCCAATGACATAAGGGAGATAGCAGGGTCAGTTTGGAAGAGGGAAACAGACAACCGCGCTGTGTGGAAGCGAATTGGAGAGGCGTATGCCCACCTTTGGGCGAACACACGCTGATGAAGAAGATACAGTTTAAACAGACAACTAGTGCTACAAATTTTTAATCAATTTATAGCTATTAGGGCATTTTCGCGAGAAGAGATCCAAAAAAATTTTTTTTAAGGTAGGTAAATTTAATGTTTTTCCTACTCAGAATAACGAGTTCTTTCAATCTAGGAGAAAAAAAACTACAAGAAAAAAATGGTCCCACATTTTACATGCTCTCCACTTTGTAACCGCTGTACAAAGTGTTTGAAAAACGGTTACGTAATAGAAACAAAAAGTTGGGACACTTTTTTTCTTCTAGTAGGATCGAAAGAGCTCGTGATTCTGAGCAGGAAAAACATAAAATTTACCTGTTTCAGAAAAATAAGTTTTTGGATCTCTTCTCGCGAAAATGCCCATTATCCAAGTCAGTCGAATGTTATTTCCTAAGACTAAGCCTGGTGCCGGAGTAGCTACCTGTCCTGGCGGCGCCGGTGGCCCAGCACCGAGGTGGACTGCAGCAGCACCACCCTGCCGATGGGGTGGTCCGGCGTGGACTCGCTGCTGGTGTTGCAGATGACGCAGTCGTAGTCGGCGGCGTCGAGGTCCATGGGTTCGGGGTCCATGCGCTGCATGGCGCTGAGGAACTGCTGCTGGCGACGTTGGAACTCCTTCATCATCTGCTGTTGACGCTCGCGGGCGCGGCGCGAGCGTTCTTCTTTTTCGCGTCGTTCCCTGGAGGAAGAACATGTTAATTAATTATAACTCATATTTTAACGACAATCGGGACTTTATCCCGATGTCTCGAACATTACGTTACACCCGTGATCGCAGGCTGACTCGGGACAATATTTAACATAAATTTACGCGATTCCATCCCATTTGTCACTAAATTATAGCATTTTTATGGTAGTTATTTTTCCCGAAGCGAATACAGAAAACAAATTGACTACAGACAAGTCAATGAAGCTTTGAAAGAGGTATCAGAGTGGTTCACAGCAAATAATTTACTCCTTAATGCGAGGTCTCTTAATGTGTAAGATTCTCGCTTCCAAATGTAAGAAAGTCTGAAACTATTATCACGTTAAATGGCGAGAAGCTAGACCTTGTTGATAATGAACTTTTTCTGGGCCTTACCTTGAACAGCAATCTGCAATGGGCTCCTCACATATCTCTCTCTCTTCAGTCGTTCACTCTTGACAGAGTGGTCGTGGTTGTATGTTGAGACGTATCTAATGTGGATAATGCAGCTCTCGCAATGCCTCCACTTGCCACGGTCTTCAGCGTTACGGGAACATTGGACTATGGTGGTTTGTGTCGCAGCTTTTATCAGGTCTGTCCAGCGCGTAGGTGATCGACCACGCGCTGGACAGATCTCTTCTCCTCACATATCTACCCTGGCAAAAAGGCTGAGCTCTGCCGCGTATGCAGTAATGAACAGTTCACTGACGTGGAGACAGCGATGAAGTGCGGCCGTCTTCTGCGACACATATCGTGTTAGAGTTTACCTGGCCCGCTGCTCCGCTTGTCGCTCCCGCTGGTGCGGCCACAGAGAATGGCGCACGTGGCCGATGGCGGCGGCGCAGCGAGCGTCCAGCTGGGCCAACTTGTGCAGCACGCGACCGATGAAGTGCGGCCGTCTCCTGCGACACATATCGTGGTAGAGTTTACCTGGCCCGCTGCTCCGCTTGTCGCTCCCGCTGGTGCGGCCACAGAGAATGGCGCACGTGGCCGATGGCGGCGGCGCAGCGAGCGTCCAGCTGGGCCAACTTGTGCAGCACGCGACCGATGAAGTGCGGCCGTCTCCTGCGACACATATCGTGGTAGAGTTTACCTGGCCCGCTGCTCCGCTTGTCGCTCCCGCTGGTGCGGCCACAGAGAATGGCGCACGTGGCCGATGGCGGCGGCGCAGCGAGCGTCCAGCTGGGCCAACTTGTGCAGCACGCGACCGATGAAGTGCGGCCGTCTCCTGCGACACATATCGTGGTAGAGTTTACCTGGCCCGCTGCTCCGCTTGTCGCTCCCGCTGGTGCGGCCACAGAGAATGGCGCACGTGGCCGATGGCGGCGGCGCAGCGAGCGTCCAGCTGGGCCAACTTGTGCAGCACGCGACCGATGAAGTGCGGCCCGTCTCCTGCGACACATATCGTGTTTAGATAACGATATTTCCATTTTGCGAACTGACTTGTCAACTTTGAACCGATGCTGTACTAAAACGGTTCGGCTGATTTTGAGTCATTCTTTTATTTTCGAATTCTAAATTCAAATATGTTAAGACGATACGGTACGATAGTTTTTTTTAATGCAATCACGGAAAGTTTGCAAACGACAGAACTTAAACGGCAGCCCTCGTAATAATATTGACATTATGGCAGACTTTTTTTGCAATCACATCTACTTTTGCCATGGCCATGTCAGTACCTATGTTTTGCTTTTTTTGATATTTTTTGTATCATCAAAACTAGAAGCCGTGAAAAACAACGAAAATTAACAAATTTTGAATTCGTTTTCAGAGGCTCATAAAATAAACAAATTTCTCGTATTTAACAATAAAAGGAAAATACATTATACCGATACCTTCCTTCTTTAAATTATTTTTCTAATACATTTTATTATAGGTTTATTTTTGGAAGCCGAAACAGCGGACTACGAAATCCAGTTTTCGCCAAAATTTCGTAGGTATTACCAGGCGAAGCTGTAGTTGTCACTTTCTGAGGTGTATTTGATCTCTAGGCCATTAAAATAACAACATTAATTTCTTCACCCATTTCTTCTTAATCAACTTTTTTCGTGCGTACGCGTACGTTTAACACTTAATAAAAACGTATGTCCTATTTGCAAAATAATTCATTTATGTAACAAATCAATAGAGTAACTAAAGCCATAAATTGTAATCTTATTTTAGATTTATTTCTTTTAATACTAAGTGTGACTCAGGAACAAAAAAATAAAAAGGATATTAGGTAGGTGCATACAAAATAATCGTCAATTCGAATTAACGATTAGTATCTAATCAATAATCATCTAATCGTCAATCTTCAATCTGTAGATTTTGAATTAGTTTCGTCAATCGTCAATCCTCAATAACGATTGATCGGTCAATACTCAATCGTCAATTCGAATTGTTTTTTGCCAACATTGGCTGGACTCAGCAAAACCCGAGAAGAAGTTTAATTATTTTTATCCAGAAAGAAACCTGCTATTTACTCTAAATACAATAAATACTACATATTAGATGGTAATCGATACCTATAGGTTCATCGTTGGGTTGTTCGTCAAGGCTGAACGAGTCTAGCCTCCCGGAGAGCTGCGAGTGCAGCTTCAGAAGCAGGGAGATGATGGACTCGTTTACAGGTATGGAGTCGTCGGTTCCGGTGTGCAGTTGGACCTGAGAATGGAAGTTCGATTAGCACAGAACGCACGCAATTACCATGGTGCACAAGGTGGATCTTATGTACAGACTTCATCAGATATAACCAGGGCCCGTAACTTTCATGCCGATGACACCCTAAATGGAGCGTGACGTCAAATTGATTTGACGTCACGCTCCATTTAGGGTGGATCCGAAATAGTTTCCGATCCGAAATGGCTGAGATACGCGTCATACTCGTGAACGGGTGCTGTTTGCGGAGTCCGGTCTAATCAAGCTCACTCATGGCTTAAATTCAAACAATTTTCCTGCTGTTCTTGATATGAGAAATTGAATTCGCTACATGTTTGTTTATTTATGATTATTTAATATTATGACGCATGGAGACCTTATACATCTCTGAAACATTTAGTGAAATGTATCCGTTTGTTTTCTTTTTACTCTGACAACTAGAGACCTTTACATCTCCAGCAGTATAATAATGCTAATTTTAACGTTTAACTAAAAACAATTGTATGCCCTTTTACATATATCTTTACATCTATACATTTCTCAAAATTCATTAAATTTATATAATTGTTCTGACTATTAGAGACTTCATCTCTATTTAATGTACTACATCTGTATTTATATTAAATCAAATTTATGTTTCGCTTTTAATTAATGCATGTTAGCCGTAAGATGTTATAAAACTATTATTTGAAAAAAGGAAAGTCCCGCTGAGTTTCTTGCCGGATTCTTCTCAGGCAGTGGTGTAGGGTTAGAACCGGAGGTAGTTTTTTTTTTCTCTCATTCGCTATTTAGTTTAACGATTCAAAAGCGCTCGTTGCTGGGCCTAATTGAATAAAGAATATTTTGACTTTTGACTTTTGACTTTTTTATTGTTCATTATTAATCATTAGTCGTCAATCATTTTAATCATGTACAAATATCTTCAAAAGTAGTATATTTACTCGTGAAATTAATAATTCGTACTTGATACGTGCTGGACGTTAAAGAGGAATTCTGTTTTCTACGTAATTATTGAAATGTGTTAACAATATCATTAAAAAAATGAATGCATAAAAACAAATCAAATAGTTTTATTTATGTTTCACGTATCAAGTAAGTGTTATTTATTTCACGTGCAAATATACTACTTTTGAAGTTGTTTGTACATGATTAAAATGATTGACGACTAATGATTAATAATAAATAATAAAACTATTTCGGATCATCCTAAATGGAGCGTGACGTCAAATTGATGTGATCGGCATGAAAGTTACGGGCCCTGGATATAACGTATCTGAAGACGCGTCTATCGGTATAAGCGATAGAAGTGTGTTCAGATATTTTTTTGAAGCCAAACCATCCTGTTTTCCCTGTACGGTCCACTCCGGCGGCGACACGTCTGCGTACCTGAGTGTTGGTGGAGGGCTGCGGGTCGGTGCACGGCAGCGCGTGCGACAGCGGCGGCGAGTCCTCACGTAGACTCACGCTCCACTCCGGCGGCGACACGTCTGCGTACCTGAGTGTTGGTGGAGGGCTGCGGGTCGGTGCACGGCAGCGCGTGCGACAGCGGCGGCGAGTCCTCACGTAGACTCACGCTCCACTCCGGCGGCGACACGTCTGCGTACCTGAGTGTTGGTGGAGGGCTGCGGGTCGGTGCACGGCAGCGCGTGCGACAGCGGCGGCGAGTCCTCACGTAGACTCACGCTCCACTCCGGCGGCGACACGTCTGCGTACCTGAGTGTTGGTGGAGGGCTGCGGGTCGGTGCACGGCAGCGCGTGCGACAGCGGCGGCGAGTCCTCACGTAGACTCACGCTCCACTCCGGCGGCGACACGTCTGCGTACCTGAGTGTTGGTGGAGGGCTGCGGGTCGGTGCACGGCAGCGCGTGCGACAGCGGCGGCGAGTCCGAGCGTAGACTCACGCTCCACTCCGGCGGCGACACGTCTGCGTACCTGAGTGTTGGTGGAGGGCTGCGGGTCGGTGCACGGCAGCGCGTGCGACAGCGGCGGCGAGTCCGAGCGTAGACTCACGCTCCACTCCGGCGGCGACACGTCTGCGTACCTGAGTGTTGGTGGAGGGCTGCGGGTCGGTGCACGGCAGCGCGTGCGACAGCGGCGGCGAGTCCGAGCGTAGACTCACGCTCCACTCCGGCGGCGACACGTCTGCGTACCTGAGTGTTGGTGGAGGGCTGCGGGTCGGTGCACGGCAGCGCGTGCGACAGCGGCGGCGAGTCCGAGCGTAGACTCACGCTCCACTCCGGCGGCGACACGTCTGCGTACCTGAGTGTTGGTGGAGGGCTGCGGGTCGGTGCACGGCAGCGCGTGCGACAGCGGCGGCGAGTCCGAGCGTAGACTCACGCTCCACTCCGGCGTCGATACATCTGCAATTATTATAGCCTTTAGCGGTTTATTCAATTTACAATTCATATCATCATCAGTCTATCTTAGTCCCCTGCTGGACGTAGGCTTTCCCACTGACCATGCGTGAACGCATCTGGAGGTAATGCCCATAATCGGTATCGGTCTCTGTCATCTCGGCTAAAAACCTCTTGTATCCACAGATATATCCATTCTTCTTACTATAACGTCAAAACTCAAGTAGTTCAAAATGGCAGCATTTTTATGAAATGTTTTAGTGCACCTTAAAAGGTTATTAACGTTGGTTGACATGCTAAATTAAGAATCAGTATCATCAGAAATAAACATAAAAACGATACCTTCGTCATAACACCCAAGCCCATCACATCATAACAGGGGAGATGGTATTACACGTCTGCCTCGTTAGATTAAAAAAAACCGTAACTTTTCGTGAACAGCGACTCAATAAATCCAAGTTGTTTTTTTACTGTTTAACCTTTTTTTCCCCCTTCAAGCGTTGAATTCTCAAAAAAATCTCAAAACACGCTTTACTCATATATGTTTGGGAATACTTCTGTGAAATTTGAGATAAAATAGTTTAAATACCTAGTCAAGTTTCCCCGTACCAACTTTGGACCCCCTAAGGTGTGGATTTTTACTTTACCTTTTTTTAGAGCACCCCTACTCCCTCAAAGAAACCTACGTGTTCAATTTGGAATCTCTAGACCCAAAAATAAACATAATAATAAACCTATTTCGAAATTTTTCGAATTTTACCCCATCACACCATAACGGGGTACATTTTATTTCCCGTCCGTCGCGTTCAATTTTAAAATCGTTATTGTTTTCGTGATCTACGAACCTATAAACCATAAAAACCATACCCATGTTGATTTTTTTCACTTAATTACCCCTTTTACCCCTTTCAGGGGTTGAATTTTCAAAAATGTTGATATATGTCTTTATTTATTTACTTTAAAGAATACTCCTGCGAAGTTTCGGATAAAATAGACACACTAATCTTTCAGTTTCGAGATAGCCAATAAAATTAGGATATAGATTCTTCATTCATTCATGGGCAGCGCTAGAGCGCGTCTATCCGCCTCACCCGCTCAGCTTATGATACCAACCGTATTCGATGGGGATGGCAGTCGGCGGGTCATCTTCTCGCTCCTGCAGCGCCAGCATGTGATCCTCCATGTCCGCCTCCGCCTCCGCTTCAGCGTCCGCTCCCGCTCCTGCCATGGGCAGCGCTAGAGCGCGTCTATCCGCCTCACCCGCTCAGCTTATGATACCAACCGTATTCGATGGGGATGGCAGTCGGCGGGTCATCTTCTCGCTCCTGCAGCGCCAGCATGTGATCCTCCATGTCCGCCTCCGCGTCCGCTTCAGCGTCCGCTCCCGCTCCTGCCATGGGCAGCGCTAGAGCGCGGCTGTCCGCCTCAAACGCTGAGCTTATGATACCAACCGTATTCGATGGGGATGGCAGTCGGCGGGTCATCTTCTAGCTCCTGCATGTGATCCTCCATGTCCGCCTCCGCTTCCGCTTCAGCGTCCGCTCCCGCTCCTGCCATGGGCAGCGCTAGAGCTCGGCTATCCGCTTCACTCGCTGAGCTTATGATACCAACCGTATTCGATGGGGATGGCAGTCGGCGGGTCATCTTCTCGCTCCTGCAGCGCCAGCATGTGATCGTCCATGTCCGCGTCCGCTTCCGCTTCAGCGTCCGCTCCCGCTCCTGCCATGGGCAGCGCTAGAGCTCGGCTATCCGCTTCACCCGCTGAGCTTATGATACCAACCGTATTCGATGGGGATGGCAGTCGGCGGGTCATCTTCTCGCTCCTGCAGCGCCAGCATGTGGTCGTCCATGTCCGCGTCCGCTTCCGCTTCCGCTTCAGCGTCCGCTCCCGCTCCTGACATGGGCAGCGCTAGAGCTCGGCTATCCGCCTCACCCGCTGAGCTTATGCTGCCACTCTGAGAACATAACAGATGCATTAGTAAAATCTATGGTAGATTATGCCGTAGGTATTTTCAAAGCAACTGTGAAACAGACGAACAGACGGAAGCAACAAAGGACCTTGCGTGGTAGCGATGTGCCATATCTTATAGTGGCGGTGGTAGTAGTTTAGTGGTACCTTGAGTGGTAGTAATGTGCTATTTCCGGTAACTTTCCCTAAAGTAACATTGGGAATTTACCGGGAATAAACCATCTGTCCGTGGTGATAAAATGTAAGAAACAAGCTTTGGTACTCGCAAGGCTCGCTTGCGGGCCATGCTTGTGTGAGTGAGATAAGACAGGTAACTGTGAAGAACCCCGTTAGCCAAACCATCCAACCATAGACTATAGAGCGTTAGCTGTCAAGTGTCGGTGTGTAGCACAGATAAAATATTATACGACTATGGTGGGTTGGATACCAGTTCGGTCGTACAAGTTAATGTTTTATTATTATTATTATGTTATTTTCTTTTTTTATTAAAAGGATTAAAAAGGTTGCTAACTTGCCAGTACTTTTAAATTATGTTACCAACCGTGACCTCACTAATGGCTCCAATGGAAGACCAGCGCTGGGCTGTGCTTCAGCCCAGCAATAAGCTGAATTGGAGACCATTTTATGGCACTTAGTTTTTTTACTTGCATTTATGTTTATTTTGTTTTAATGTCTATGTTGTGTCATAAATAAATGTTTTTTCTTTCTTTCTTTATTTCTGTGCGGTCACCGGCGGCCGCAGTGAGAAAGGCAGGGTTGTCCATTGTCCACACTGTACACTGCCCGTACAAGCCGAAAGTGCGCCCTCTATAATAGTGTTCAATAACGAAACGAACTATTCTTCAGTTGCAATTTACAAAAACAAAATAAACTTATACAGTCTAAGGTAACAATCGATAACGCCATCTAACTGGAAGGCAGCGCCATCTCTCGGAGATTTAAGAACAAAAAAATATAAGTAGATGGTAAGCAAACGATAGCGTCATCTAAATGGAAGACAGCGCCATCTGTTGGACTACTAGAGATGCAACACACACGGTACCTCTAAAGCCCTGATCTGGTCGGCGTCGCCGCCGCCGTCCGACTGCTCGTCGTCGGCCGCCTCCTCCGAGTTGGACACCATCTGCGAGTTCGGCACCATCTGGCAACAGACTTACTTTATCACGATACGGTCACAGTTCATACACACACATATCCGCCTACTCGTATATTAGTGCTGGACAAACGATGGTTCTATAACTAGGATTGTAAGCCCTTACCATTCTTATAAAAACCAATGTACCAAAATGCATCGTCATATTTTTCGTTTTGTTATTGCGATACAAAATAAATTAGCAGGTCACATACAACACATATACATACAACAAATCTGTAGGCTTAGAACATGATTCAAATTCAATTATTTATCGCAAATCACATTCAGTATTTAATTATACAGTTGGATCTTCAATGTAACGCCCTAGCAAAATGTGTCAGAGTTGTCAGTTTTTATTTCAATAATTTCTAGGGCCTTCAGATTCCGAATCCCTACAACCAAATATATAATAATAATCCATTTATTATCAGGCATCGAAGGCCCATAGATACATACCTTACAAACTAACAAATTATTAATCTAAGTTATTTTGGCGACATAACAGGAAGTCTCTGTTTCGGCGCCTGATCCGGCGTAGGATTCGGCAAACTCCCACGGAACCGCCGAAACACTACCCCCTTCGGCCAGAAGTCGGTGCTTGCGATGGTGAGTGGGTTGGGTGGAGCTAAAGTGCACGTAGTGGCGCGACCGCAGCTGGAACACCCTTAAGTCGAAGCGGGTCTTCTTGCGAATATATTCCACCACATCATTGGCCGTAGCGGAATAATAATATATAATACTGGCAGGAGACTGACCTCTAAGGGCGGCGGCACAGCAAGCGCGGTGCTCATGGACAGCAGCGCGGACTTCATGGGCGACGCTCGCGCCGGCTCCGCCTCCGAGGGCTCCCACTCCGTGTCACCTGCGGGTTGCCGACTGTTAGCATACTCAACAATAAGGTAGGTACAACGCACTTCAGATTCTGAACATTTATTTATACACAAAATATTTTTTCAGTTACTTAAAATTGAATGTTTTTTGAAATGTCAATTATCGTTGAGTAACGTCATCAATACTTGCATGACAGTCATGACATTGAAGGTTATTGAAGGTTAGGTATTGAAGGTTGCTCCCCACTCGTGAATCGCGGTTCGAAGCCACCGCGAGTAGATTCTTCAGTGCGCTCGCGTAAGCGTCACGTAGCCGCAATCACGCGTTTAAGAGTTGGGAGCGAAGTGAAGACTTGGCAAGATTGTTAAATAAATACAGGGCGGGGGGTGCAGTACTCGTACTCACTATCGGAGTGGCAGTGCGGGTACACGGGGCCGGGCTGCGGCGGCGGCGGCCGGGGGGGCGGCAGGCGCGCCACCACTGTGCGTGCGTTGTCGGGCAATGACCCCGCCAGCGCCGACAATAATGGCCGCCCCGACACCACCGCTCGCGACCCGCTCTCGCCACCCGCTACCATCACGTCCAGCTGCAATAACACCCGTATCTAAGTTACTTCTTTTATTAGGACCTGCATACGACCTATACGTTACATGGCTTCACTACGCGGAGCGGGAATATAGTATTGTACTATATTTTAGCCCTCCGTACTATATACTGTTGGAAAAATATATAGTACGCAAAAATACTATATTTTGAGGGGTTCTTATGCTTTGTACTGATAAAAACATAATATGCTTCTCGTGTCTGTGCGTGACAAATTTTGCACTCGAATACATTATGTAAGTTTCCGAACGTGATTCCAGACCTAGACGTCAATGTCAGATGTCATATGTCGCTGTTACTGTCAATGTGAGTCAAATTTGGCCAAGACTCATTAAGTGTCAGTGTCCATTGTCAACGGTATAGTTAGCGAGCGACTTTGGCGCTAACTAATTTGCTGCTTAATGGGCAAATATTTTAAAGGACAATGATGACAATTTGCAAAATTGTAAAAAAAAATATGGCATTTCTGCTATCTGTTCCTGCCACTTCAGCATTTACAGATAGAATCTTTTCTGTAATGAAATTGAAGTGGCGTGAAGAGAGGAATAGAGCAAACCTATCATTAATCAAAAATGAGTTTTTGATTTATATTAATTTATCATTTAATTGTGAGAATTCATATACCTAACACCTTTATTAAAAACCAAAAATTGATAATTTGGCACAAGGTACAAAGAAGTATAACTTTAAAGCTCAGCAAAGATAAGGATCATAAGGATAAGGACTAAGGACAAATAGAAATAAATGGTGTATATGTATATTATAGTTTAAAATGAGGTTTTATTCATTACTGCCTTTCCCACAGTATATTTTATACATTTTCTTTATCTCCAATTTTATTATGCATGTTTGCTCTGAAGAATAAGTGAAGCATAAGTTAAAGGTATGAAACTCTAATAACCGGTAACCAACTAGACACTTCTTTGAAACTATGGTAAGTGTAGTTAAACAAACTTTGCATGCGTTTTAACCTTTTTCTCTAGTGTACTATTTTTTTTTGGGTGTACTATATCTTTTTAGACGAAAATTTGAAAAATACTATATTTCCTTTGAAAAAAGTTGGCAACCCTAATAGACCCGGACATCGGACTCGCGTCATGTGACGGCAATGGGAAACAAGTACACCACCCAAATACTTGTGTAAATCCCGAATGAGGAAATGAATCAAGACAGCTCATACCTCATTCACTGTTTTACTGTGTAGATACGGACTTATACGTTACATAAACGTTACCTGATCTTTTCTTTTACATGCCTGGGGAAAGGAATAGTAGTTTTATCAAATAGACATATTTATCCGTGTATTACGAAACACGATACAATCGTACCTCGTGTTTGATTGTGATTCGATTGAGCCTACATAAGTCAGTCTCCCAGCGTCCGCTACTTGGTCAAGCACACTCGCGGGGTATCAGCATCCTATTGTACGTGTCCAAGTCTTCTTTGTTTTAGACAGCAGTGATGCTGACAGTGCGAGTGATATGAAAAACGAAACTCGTGCGGACGCTAAGAGACCTGTCAGACCGATGCTTAGGTTCAGGGACACATGTAAACGTGACATCGAAAATTTAAAACTAATGACACTGCCGGACGACATGACTGTGTGTAGCACTCCTGCCGGACGACATGACTGTGTGTAGCACTCCTGCCGGACGACATGACTGTGTGTAGCACTCCTGCCGGACGACATGACTGCTGCTGTCCCTGCACTCACGTGGTGGCTGGCCCGCTCGGCGGCCAGCTGCGCGCCCACGTCCAGCAGGTAGACGGCCAGCGCCAGCACGTGGTCCGGCGACTGTGTGTAGCACTCCTGCCGGACGACATGACTGCTGCTGTCCCTGCACTCACGTGGTGGCTGGCCCGCTCGGCGGCCAGCTGCGCGCCCACGTCCAGCAGGTAGACGGCCAGCGCCAGCACGTGGTCCGGCGCCTGTGTGTAGCACTCCTGCCGGACGACATGACTGCTGCTGTCCCTGCACTCACGTGGTGGCTGGCCCGCTCGGCGGCCAGCTGCGCGCCCACGTCCAGCAGGTAGACGGCCAGCGCCAGCACGTGGTCCGGCGGTGCATGCGGTGCACTCGCGTCCGGTGCACGCCGGTGCACGCCGCGGTGCAGCACGGCTAGTAGCGCGCCGTGCAGGACTCCTGCAACACGACAATGTTCGGTTCACATTATTCCAGCCCAGTGATCCAGAGATCTAATCCAGGGTGCTTAGACAAGTTGTCAATCGCTAGCGCTAAATCGTCAATCGTCAACGAAAGGCAACTGTCTTTGTCGTACTAATATGAAAGAAGGACAAAGAGGGAAAACTACGATACGCTACCAAGCGCTAGCGATTGGCAACTTGGCTAAGCATGCAGTTCAGTGTTGGATAGGAGCATATCGTTTACATTACTGCAGTCTTTTAAGAGTAGCTGGATGAAGTCCCCAAAGAAACTATCTCGTATTCACTGTGAAGCGTTCAATCTAGCACTGGTATGGAATTGGAATGACTGTCTACATTATTCCAGGGCCGCTGGGTTGGGTGAACTGGAATGAAAAGTTGACGGTCATTCCAGTCACATGGACACTGGACTGGAATGCTCACTGGAATGGGCACATCCAGTGCATTGCAGTGGCGTTTCATAGCAATCCAATCTGCTGCTGAAATGGCAGGATTGTTGAAGTCATACAGGCGGCCACAGCGCTAGGGCTGCGCCGGGCTTGCTGCTCGCTCCTGCTGCCTGCTGCTCGGACAGACTACAGTGTACCGGCAGCACTCACCGGAGGCGCAGATGGCGCGCGGGTCCTGTGCCTGCTGCGGCGGCGCGACGGCGGGCCGCAGCGGCGGCCACAGCGCTAGGGCTGCGCCGGGCTTGCTGCTCGCTCCTGCTGCCTGCTGCTCGGACAGACTACAGTGTACCGGCAGCACTCACCGGAGGCGCAGATGGCGCGCGGGTCCTGTGCCTGCTGCGGCGGCGCGACGGCGGGCCGCAGCGGCGGCCACAGCGCTAGGGCTGCGCCGGGCTTGCTGCTCGCTCCTGCTGCCTGCTGCTCGGACAGACTACAGTGTACCGGCAGCACTCACCGGAGGCGCAGATGGCGCGCGGGTCCTGTGCCTGCTGCGGCGGCGCGACGGCGGGCCGCAGCGGCGGCCACAGCGCTAGGGCTGCGCCGGGCTTGCTGCTCGCTCCTGCTGCCTGCTGCTCGGACAGACTACAGTGTACCGGCAGCACTCACCGGAGGCGCAGATGGCGCGCGGGTCCTGTGCCTGCTGCGGCGGCGCGACGGCGGGCCGCAGCGGCGGCCACAGCGCTAGGGCTGCGCCGGGCTTGCTGCTCGCTCCTGCTGCCTGCTGCTCGGACAGACTACAGTGTACCGGCAGCACTCACCGGAGGCGCAGATGGCGCGCGGGTCCTGTGCCTGCTGCGGCGGCGCGACGGCGGGCCGCAGCGGCGGCCACAGCGCTAGGGCTGCGCCGGGCTTGCTGCTCGCTCCTGCTGCCTGCTGCTCGGACAGACTACAGTGTACCGGCAGCACTCACCGGAGGCGCAGATGGCGCGCGGGTCCTGTGCCTGCTGCGGCGGCGCGACGGCGGGCCGCAGCGGCGGCCACAGCGCTAGGGCTGCGCCGGGCTTGCTGCTCGCTCCTGATGCTTTCTGCTTTTCCCGGACGCTAAAAGAAACGCTTCGTTAATTATGGACAGAGAACAAATGGGAATCATTGTTCGCAATAATATAAACACGACTATAAAGTTGAATAAACGATTAATCAGTTAATCGTCGTCTAATCAACTTTGATATAAACAGAAACACTTAAACAACTTTAGAGTCATATCCATATTATCTCTAGTCTTCAATTTCGCTTCAAGATGCCAGTCGAAACAAAATAAAACATTTCTGGAGCTAATTTTTTCAACTACTTTTCCCATGACAAATGAGTTAAATAATGCTTAAGTGCAACAAACACTCCAATAATCAATTTAATTTAACAGACGTATGTAAGGGACAACTCATAACTCCTTCAACGAATGGTGATTTCAAGATTAAATTGCGATAGTTCATCCAAAAATCAATGTTGGAGTTACTTTAACCCTTAATTCAACAATGTAGAAAACACTGAACATGGTCATCTTTCGAACTAATCATCAAAACTATTAAGTGCCAAGGCTTGAAGACACAACCGACGATCTGAAAAATCAACAAACACAAAAAGTAGAAAGTTTCAATTGTAAGTCTAAGGCCTGAGTAAACGCTGGTCGCGGGGCATCCATGTTAAGCAAATGCGAACGTATGCTTGTGTCCCGAGTGCACGCCATCCAACTCCCTTGCCCGCTCGACGCTCACTCAGGCCCTCGATTAAAGAGCACTCACTAAGCGGTGAAGCGCTCCATGGACGCGTGGAAGTCCCTCCTGTGCACGGCGCGCCGCAGCACGTGGAGGGGGTCGTAGTACTTCTGCCACACGAGGGGGGTGGGCACGAACAGGCCTTGTTCTAGGTTCTCCGAGCCGCGGGGGGGAGGCCGGTACGTTGAGAGCTGGAATTAAAACGACCGTGTAAAAGGGGAATCTTAGAACTGATGTCGGATAAATGAGCGTCATTGTAATGAATATAATGACATGATTCCAAAGTTAATTAAGTGATTAAAGAAATAGTTTCTTTATTTTGAAGCTTTAAAGTGACTAATTTTGGCCGTGCGGTGACGGCAGTAAGAATACATTTGTCACCACCCCAACTCCTCTTGCGGCTGTCGTAAGAGTTGACTAAGGGATTGAAGTGGCACTGACCATTTTTTGATAAAAGATTGATGATGAACAGCAGCGTCATCATAGTGGACACATTACTGCGATCGCCAATCCGCTTGCCCAGCGTGGCGATTATGGGCATACCCACGGAGTAAATGGAGATGGCAAGTAGGCGTTCCCGTGTCGCCGATACTATGATGCGGTGTTCATACTTCACGCTCACTTATGATTAGTACGTGATGGGCCGTGTCAGAAATTGAACGTTCGAATCGCGCGTGTGCTAGTTAATAAAAAATCGGTTATTAAATAAACAATGCCGTATTGTGCAGTACTGAGCTGCAGAAATAACAGCAACAAAAACAATATTTCACATGGAGGTATTTCCTACCACCGGTAAGTATTATTTTGTATTTTAATTCAATAAACACAAAAACATGTTGCCTCGTCTATTATTTACGTACGTTTGTTATTCAAATTCAATTTTATTTATCAGTGAATAGAGTTCATAATCTTTTGTTAAGATTGTATACATTTCTCTAGAACATTCGCTACTCTAAATGCCAAACAAGGTTCGCTACTCACAGGCTGTCCAAAGTCGATATAAAGTCAAACGACAGCAACAAGCTTGGAATGATGTAAACAATGCTATTTCGAAAGTAGTAAACTGGTTTAATATGAATAACTTAATGTTGAATGAGAAAAAAACTAAATGTATTAAATTTGTTACAAGTAACGTAAAACATCAACAGGCTAGTATATTTGTGAAAGGTGAGGAATTGGAAATAGTTGAAAGTACAGTCTTTCTTGGTATAACACTAGACTCTAAGCTTCAGTGGGGTCCTCACATATCTAATCTCTCGAATAAACTGAGTTCTGCAGCTTTTGCAGTGAGCAAGATCCGTCAATTAACTGACGTCGATACAGCTCGGTTAGTATATTTTAGTTATTTTCATAGCATTATGTCGTATGGCATTTTATTATGGGGCAGTGCTGCCAATTCAGAGACTAACACTATTTTTGTTCTGCAGAAGAGGGCTATTCGAGCGATATATAAAATGAGCCCTAGAGACTCACTTAGAGATAAGTTTAAGGTTATTAATATAATGACATTGTATTCTCAATACATCTATGAGAATATTATGTATGTACATAAAAATATTATCAATTTTAGGAAAAATTGTGACATACATAATATTAATACTAGAAACAAGCATAAGCTCGCAGTACCCGCCACTCGGCTCCATAAAATTAGGAAATCATTCATGGGTAATTGTGTAAGATTTTATAATAAACTTCCAGTAAATGTTACTGAATTTTCAGTCAACAAATTTAAGAATTTTGTAAAGCGTAAACTTATATCTAAAGCTTATTATAGTACACAAGACTACATGAATGATAAAACACCGTGGGAGTAATTTAGGATTTAATTATTAGTTTGTTAAAGTCATGACATTCAATTACGATAATTTACGCTTGGAGACCTTGTACATCTCCAAACGTGCATTATATAATGTTATTATTATATACCTATTCGGAGAGAAACCTTACTTCTCTATAAATTATTACTTATAAATGTTGTGACTTTTAGAGACTTTACATCTCTTGTTATTATTATTATATTTCAATTTGTTTAAAATCAATTTTATGTTTTTTTTTTTTAATGCATGTTAGTTGTAAGATGTACCATCATTGTTTGAAAAAATTATTCCCGCCAAGTTTCTTACCGGTTCTTCTTGGGTCAGCGGTGTAGGGTTCGAACCGGAAGTAGTTTTCATATCTAGACGATTCAAAAGAGTTTGTTGCTATTCCAATTTGAATAAAGAATTATTTGACTTTGACTTTGATATTTATATCGATAATGTTAATGTTATGATATATCAGCGTTCGATATTTAATTATTAGTAGGGAATGTAATCAAGTAAAAAATGTGTAGTTATAACTATACATTTTTACTGAGTATTAAGCGATAAATCGGATCTTAATACACTATTACTAACCAATGTGCATTCCATACTTTACATAGCTATATATTTTCTACATTTTCAGATTCCCAAAAGATGCTGAAATTAAAAATAAATGGATCGAAGCTACTGGACAAGTCAATTGGTTTCCGCAAAAATAGTATAAATTCAGTACTAAATAATGCAATATGAATCGATCGAATTCAGGACCTGGTTCTAAATTGTTTTATCGTTATGTACTTGTTGAAATGTTAAACAAGAATAATTATTCAAAGTTTTATTAAATTTACCATCTGGTCACCTGTTTTTTATTTGATTACTACTGCTATTTACTATTTATATTAATTGCTTCTACTATTTATATTGATTGTATGTGCTGCTTGTAAGTACGGACGAGACGGTAATCGCTTACGATCAAGTGATATGTCTGCTCGTTTGCCTCCAATTACATAAAAAAGAGTTAACAGAACTGCAAGTTACAAAGTAGTTCCACTTAAGCCTTTCCTGGTCTTCATCCTTAGGTCCACTCAAAAATAGCAGTTTCCGTGAGGAAATGCTCCAGTTAGGTACTGAAGAAAACCCTCAAGTCTCCATCAATGTGCCATTCAAATTTGAGGAGTTCCCTCAGTTCGTCATGGATTCCATCATTAGATCAGATTAAAATGAAAGGAGACTGCAGTGGAGATTTATTCTTAAAAATAAATGAAGAATATTTTCAAATTGGTTGACAGAACTGCGAATAATAGAGCACTTCCTCTTATGCCATCTTTGGTTTTCCACTATCACGTCCACTTGTCCTAAATTGTGGCTTTCTCCTGGAACTACTCAAGGTTCTTAAAAAAACACCGAAATCACCATACAAGTGCGTTTCAAAATTGAGGAGTTCCCTCAATTCCACACGGATCCCATCATTAGATCAGAACCAAAATCCAATAGGACCACCTCGCGAGTATACACTTTTGAACAAAGGAAAATCAAAATCGGTTCATAATTGAATTGACCGGGTAATCGCGTAATACACAAACACATACAAAAAAAACTAACTGACGATTTGAGAACCTCTTTATGAAGTCGGTTGACAAAGTTTTACTTTATTATTATTTGCTAGTCAATAGAAACCGTTAAAAAATCGAACAGCCAATCAAAATTTTCAAATTTCCCGCCTTTAACGCTAATGAAATATCAATACTATTTAAATATCGATAATGTATACGTATTGCCCTATGGAAAATAACAAAAAGTCGTAACAAGATAAGGATATACAGTCACTTACGACTTTTTGTGTTTTGGGGTTGTCCAGTCCATGTAGTCCTATTCTTATTTGTCGGCTACTCACAGGCGAGTAGAGATCTCGTATCACCAGTGTAACGTGACCTAGGATTCGTAATTATTTCTGCGTAATCGTAGATGTTAGATAAACTGGTTTTTTAGCCCATTACTCGCTCATTTTAATACAGTAGCGCCACCTTGTTTGGAGTAGCTGTATTACGTAGCTGTATTAGAAGACTTTGTGAGAGAAAGAAAAAGACGCAAGATGCATAACTTGAACATTCTAATTTAGACCCTGATCGAAACAGTATACAGATGAATTTCATTGTGGGAATGATAACTGGTTGTTACCTTATGGGTATGGAAAACTGCTACCAATTAAAAACATTTTGTAATTGTATGCCTGTATTTACGTAAAATGGGATTGTGTGAGTTTGACGACACCGGTTTTCATACTAAAAAGCTAGCATTTCACATCCACTAGTTTATTAATTCGTGGGCATACCTCCTAATGCGTCTATACGCATAGTTAATAGGAGAGGCCTACGTCCAGCAGTGGCGTATCATATCATAGGTGATGGTGAAAGTGACAAATTTTAGGATAAGTTACGTTTTCAAACTTCGGTGTCAAATATGTAATTTTCTGAAAATGATTAATCATTCAATCAACTTTGGAGTCATGTCCATACTATTGCGAACAATGACGCCCATTTTTCCGATCTCTGGTGATGGTACAGTCACGATCAGATTTCAGCACACTGTTCTCGCGGTAGCCTGGCACAATTTATTTTATTTTATTTTATTTAACAACATATTTACACGGCATTACAGACAAGCCAATACACCGAGAAATCAAACATTGGTTACATAACAGAAACAAAACAACATTCTATGTAACAAACAGTCACATACAAGTTTTGACATATGATGATGGTATACAAACATACCTATAGTTCCATAAAATATAAGTGTGAGTTGTGTTATATTTGAGAGTATATTTTTTATGATATTTACAGAGTATTATATTCTAATAGTACATACCTGAAAAATCCACAACACAGGTTTCGTCAAGATACAGGAAAGTATATTCACGACAAGCTTCGTCACAATAATAACAACATCAAACCATCCACAACATGTTTCGTCAATATAAATTATAAAATAATTGCTAATATTAAAACATCCCTGCCTGGCACGTACCCGGCCCAAAAGTTCCAAATATGCTCGCTGCATTACCCCGTTGGATAGCTAAGGATATCCGCTGAACCAAGTACGAACCAGACCTAGAGTCGCCACCCCTATCGCGCATCCTTTTTCCCAAATCTCGTACAAAAAGTTTTGCCTCCTCACACCAAGGCCCGGCCGTTTCCACCGCAAGAGGGACGAAGTCGTACACAGGTTCCAGGTTGGAATACTTGGCATGCTTGTGTTTGGCCGCGTTTTCCGCCGCACCACCCGCCGACCTGACAGTTTGCGCAAGATGTGACGCAGCGAACGTACTTACACAGGTGGCATCCCACAGCAAACTACGACCCTTCGCCCAAGGAACCAGTGTAAGACCGTCCGGCCTCTTCCCATCCGTTCGGCTTAGACCCTGAGGCTCCAGAACGCAAGGTAAACTTGCCGACACCATAGCTCTGCGGACAATATCATTAATAGCATGGTGTCGGGGAACCCTACCGGCACATCGAACGCAACTTAACCCATGGTAACCATTGGCCTCCACCATCACTCCACAGACACAGGGATGAGGCTCACACACCCTACAACCTAGCCTTAATGCAGCCCCAACCCTTAGGGAGTCGTTATCTAAAAGCGTTCCCAAATGAGACGACGGTAATGCCTGCAACCACGCCCCAGACTCGGGCCGCACCACAGCCCTAAGACGAGCCAACTCCACCCCTGATGCCCCTTCTAGCAAAGTATTGTAAACTTGCTTACACAAAATGTCATCCCACGACCTCTGCAGCGTAGGATTATCAGGACGCTCCCCAGATGAACATCGAACCGACCACTCCGACAATGCATCGCCCAAGAAAGGCATGCGAACATCGACTTTATCAATAGATAAAATGCGTGCCACTAACTCTAGCGAAGCATGTGAGAAAGCAAGAAAAGCCACAAGGCCCACGTCCTGCATACGGCGCACACCTAGCCCACCATGGCGCACTGGAAGAGTAGCCTGACACCACTGGGACCCCTCAAAATGGACATTAAGGATAGATTCCAGACCCACCTGAAGTACCCGATCAAAACCCTGTATAACTCGCGGATGCAACCATATCGGAGCGGTTCTCAAAGTGTACGTTACGCGTGGAATTGAGAAACAGTTACGTAACAACACCAGAGATACATGTGCCGATAAGCGCTGCAAATGCTTCATGGAATCTGACAAGGATCTGGTCTTTCCCTGAATCACCTGATCAACCCCCTCCGAAAAAATAGGAGCACCAAGGAGCGTCAGCGAGGACCTGTCAACCAACTTTAAGCCCGGTAATATAGCCTGAAAATCAGCAATTGAGCCTCTGGCAACTGGGCTGCAGACAAACAACTCGCACTTATCAGCATTGATCCGCAAACCGATGTCTGACAAGCTCAAGATAAGTTTCCTGACATCTCCCAGCACTACATCCGGACTGCCCCCCAAGGTCCCATCGTCTAAATACCAGACATTCAAAGGGGAGGTTAAAGATGTTATACTACCCTGTAATGCCAGGCAAAAAAGGAGGGGTCCCAGAGGATCACCTTGTTGGGCACCCACACGCGACAAAATTGGACTAGTCCCGTAAAATAAATTACTTGGTGCCGAATAACATTGATGAAGGAAAGGATACAAAGCAGGAACATGCTCCCTAACCTTACTCAAAAGAACATCCCTCTCTACACTGTTAAAAGCATTTCCAATGTCCACCTTTAAAATCACATTAGCGACATTATCCGAAGCCAATGCATATGTTCGCACCGCATGAATGGCCGCTTCGCATCCCAAACGAGTACCACAGCCAACCTGAACCGGCTGCAAATACTTTGCCATATCCTCTTTGACCGCCCGACAGGCAAGCTTGGAAACCAGACGGCGCAGTGTATTTCCCACAGCAATCGGCCTAACCCCCCCATCTTTTTTCGCCAGTGCATGCAAGGAAGCCCCATACAAATATGGGCAGACTAAAGGATTTACCAATCCCCGTAAAAGAAAGTTGCATAGCCTGACAAGAGATTCCAGTAACTTCGTTCCATTATCACCAGCCGATGGAGAGATTAGTTCTTTCAAGTGTTGTGGTCGCAGACCATCCAACCCAGAAGCGGATCCATTATAAAAAGACCTCAAAGCTTCAACCACCCCATCAGCCGTCACCGTTAAGAAAGAGTCAGACTGATCTGGCTCCGGGGGGAAAGCCAGTTGCCTCGAAGGCGATGGATGCTTATCCCTTAAAGCGCTCAAAGTATCAGCATCAGCCGGCGCAAGAGTGGAATCAGAAAGGAGAAGACGGACCGCACCTCTCAAATCCCCGTCATGCACCTTAGCCTCAATGGTGCGGTAAACTGAACGAGGCTTGACACCTACCTCCGCAGGAAAATACAGACTAGAGTCGTCAATGTTCTCCTTGACTCTCGAAGTTAATGACCTGCTATCGGCACCCTCAGGAACCCTTAATGCCGTGAAAGAAAAAGTAAGCAGAGAAAACCAATCCTCTAATTCATTGGTCCGCACACAATTAAGTATAATATTGGACAGTTTCCCCGCCGCCAAATTCCTCGCCCCTTTCGGCACATGCCGCAAGACCTTAACCCGTTTTTTAAGTTCAGGTAACTTTGTAAAATCCACCCCTGCAGATGTCCCTGAAACGTGGCCCACAATAACGTTAGGAGGTCCCTGTGACCCAACCGCATCCCGAATATCCCGATGCACCCGACTAATGTGGACACTCAGACCTCTAGGCACAACATATTGTCTTAACGTGTCAGGACAATGCGGACAAGGCTGGAGATTGGGGCCACTCATGATCCCTCACTCGTACTTAATAAAACAACAACCATTACAAAACAAACATCAATTAATAAAAACAATTCAAAAACAACAAGTGTATAAAAATTAGAAAAAAAAATTAAATAAAAAAATAACCTTAATACAATACCTAGCACAACACCAATGTCATAAGTCGTATTAAAAAAAAAAAAAAAAACAAAACAAATATATTTTATACGATACAAGCTATGTCAAAAAAAAAAAATACAATAAAAATTAGGTTAGGTAATACAATAAAAATTGTGTGACATCAAACAAAGGTACTAGACAGCCTATCATCCATCGACTCGCAAAACCTTAAACATTCACTGCACACAGTCGCCCATCTCCACGCTAACAAGTCACATTCTGGTGCCGATATCAAGAGCGTATTGAGCAGAGCGAGCGCGCGAAGGAGAGGCAAATCTGTGAGATACCGTGCGTGCCGCGGGCACTGCCAACAGTGGGCGTACTCGTGGTCTCAAAGCAAATCTTGGCACACTCACCTCCTTCAGCACCAGCTCGAAGTTCCTGGTGTGCGCGTTGCCGGAGCGCTCCGGCATCAGCTCCAGCAGCTGCGAGTGCGTCTTGTCGCCGGCCGCCAGCAGCGTGCTGACCTCGAGCCGGGACTGGGTCAGCTCGTCGTTGCCTGCCAACAGATAAATACCCTCATGATCATGCAAAGATGAACTGAATATTTCGTCTTCTCTCTGTCTGTAGCCAGGAACAACAATCAGAACCCTTGACCTCGCCAAATTGGGACAGAATCTTAACTATGTCTCTGGAAACGAGGTTGGCGAATAAGGTTAGTTAGTCTTAAGCTGGCACGATGTGAATTGATCACAAGAAGACCAGCGCGGAAGTTAACACCAGTGAAAACATCACGTGTGCTATCATCCTGATTAATTGGCAGCAGGTGTTCTGATAGCGGGACAACAGGTGTGTTTACCGAGGTTGGTTCTGGAGGAGACGAGGATGGCCAGAAAAGTGAGAAGCCCCTCCACCATGGCGTCCTGCTCAGCGGCCTGCACCGGCGGCATCGGCAGCATGCTCAGCCACTCCCGGACGCCGAACCTGCAATGTATTTACCACTTTAACATATTGATCCACACACGTCTTGGCAATGACGACGTTAGCATACCCTATGCCGGCCATTTCAAAGGTTTACGTGTGTTACACTAAAAAGTAGAGGATTCGCTCTCACCGTGGCAAAAGTGAAAATACCCATGGAGAGAAACATGTCCACCTCTTTGCCGATACATTACACTTGTCTTATTATGTTCAGCAAAGAGTTGCCTTGGTACCCATTTCGCAAGAAAGATGCCATGCCATGTCTAATGATAATGAAGTCACAGCATTACATAGTAAAGCTAAACATGGATCTTGCCAGAATTGCTGCCTGGGCATCTGAAAATTGCCTTTTGCTTAACCCTGACAAGACTAAATATATTGTATTTGGCAGTAAGCATCAGCTGTCTAACATTAATATCACAAGTGATGTCATAGTTATGGACAGACCTATAGAGAGGGTGTATGAGGCATTAAACCTGGGCCTTTTGATGGATCCTGGCCTTCGCTATGAAAAACACATTGCTAATACTGTCAGAAGTTGCTTTTATAAATTGAAAGTTCTATATAAAATTAGACAATTTTTAAGTGAAACATTACGCATACAATTAGTAGAATCTCTAGTTTTATCACGACTCAATTACATGGACGCGGTTGTAGGCCCACGTCTCCTTGCTAAGACTAAAAAACTCATTCAGCGTGTTCAGAATGCCTGTGCGCGCTTTAGTTTTAATATTCCGGTAAGGGCCCATGTTACCCCCTTTTTTAAATAAACACAATCTCCTTAAAATGCAACATCGTCGAAAGCTCCATTTAGCCTGTCTTCTTTTTGGGGTGTTGAAGCATGAGAGTCCGTCATATCTCTTCGTGAAGTTCACTATTCACAAGTCTCAGAGTAGCCGACTGAAGGTGACGCGATTAGTGACCCCTCGACACGCAACTGCTACGTTTCGTGGAAGCTTCAGGTATGCAGCAACAAAGTGTTGGAATAACATCCCACCGCCTATCAGGAACCTGCAAACCATTCATTCTTTTAAATATAAGCTAAAAAGCCACTTGTATAATTACCAATTAACTGAGGAAAATCTATGTCAAGACACTAGCTGCATTTAAGTAGTCATTTTTCCAAACCTGTTTGTTATGTCCCATCTGCCAAGCACTGTGTCAGCCATCCGCAGGTTATTTAACAATTACTTGCACCCCGCGGTCTGCACCTTCCCATCTTTTTGACTGTTTTGTTTTCTGTATGTTTTTTGCCTAATTTGCCTTGTATAATACGTTTATTTATAAGTTTCATGAAATGCGTAGAAATAGTATAAAATTAATAGTATAGTATGTCAATTGTCAATCGAGTCGCAGTTCGCCGCTGCGAGCGCTAGTGGCGCAGCTAACATCGGCTGCGTTCAATTTAAAAAATATATATTTAAAGACGGCATAGACTGAGCTACCGTTGTGTCTGTTAATGTTTATGATTTGTTTTAAGTTTTATATGTTTTTATTTTGTACTTTTTATATCCTTTTTGTTTTTTATATCTTTGTTTTGTGAGTTTGTACGTCGTGTTGTGTTTCCTTCCGTCCCGTCGCCAAATGGTCCCTACGGAAGACCAGCGCTGGCTGAATAGCCAGCATCATGCTGAGTAGGGCCCATTTCGTGGCACTATGTTTGTATTTGTTTGTTTTCATTCTCTAAAGTGTAATGTGTAGTGTCATGAATAAATGTTTTGAGTTTTGAGTTATATTGATCAATGCACTTTGTTGGTCAATGTCATAGCAGTTATAGTCACATGTCGAAACTCATCTGCAGCCAGTAGATGTCCATGTCCACCATGGAGTTGCAGAAGTTGGCCTGGATGTACGGTGGCCCCTGGGTCTGTCTACATATGGCTACAGACTCATATGTTGTTACACATGTCGAGAAACTGATCTGCAGCCAGTAGATGTCCATGTCCACCATGGAGTTGCAGAAGTTGGCCTGGATGTACGGTGGCCCCTGGGTCTGTCTACATATGGCTACAGACTCACATGTCGATGCACATGTCCAGGAACTGGTCTGCGGGCAGGTGCGCGGCGCAGATCTGCAGCCAGTAGATGTCCATGTCCACCATGGAGTTGCAGAAGTGGGCCTGGATGTACGGTGGCCCCTGGGTCTGTCTACATATGGCTACAGACTCACATGTCGATGCACATGTCCAGGAACTGGTCTGCGGGCAGGTGCGCGGCGCAGATCTGCAGCCAGTAGATGTCCATGTCCACCATGGAGTTGCAGAAGTTGGCCTGGATGTACGTCATGGCCTGCCCTTTGATCTGCAGCCCGTTGCGCACCCAGATGCCGGCCAGGATCTCGTAGAATAAGCTCTGCGGAAGAAGAAGGCAATTGAGTTTTAAAGGTTCTGTAGTCCTGTGCTATTTTAGCGTATCACTTAACACATTTTTTTATATATTTCATGTAAAAACTCGGGCCGAGGAACACGTCGTTTGTTCTTTTACCTGGTTACTGGTCAACTAATCATGCAAACACAGCGTGTTATCGTCTCTGGGAGACGCGCTAATATATCGTCGATAGAAGATCTTAATCAATAACCAATTCGGACATATCAATCTATCAATGACAATATTGCGAGACCAAACTTAAGAGTAGTTCGATTTAACTATGTCTAGAGGGTAAGAAATACAATAGATAAAATACTTATTTCAAATGTTCTGATATCTGTCATTAAAACTGCAAAAAAAGTTCAGAATACTTCCCGCCTTTGCAGAATTAACCCTACTTAACAGACAGAACACAGACACAGTAATGATATAGACAAGCTACTGAAACTACTGAAAAAAGTCTCAGTGAAAAAACTTTTTTTTTGTTCAATTTTGAGTTACTAAATGATGTTTTTAACTTACAATTTGCAATCCTACCTTGCGTGTTTTTCTTTGAAATAGTTACGACATCTAATATTTATACCTAACTAGCGACCCGCCCCGGCTTCGCACGGGTACTATACTTCCTCTTGAATTACGCTACCTATTAAAAAAAACTGATCAAAATCCGTTGCGTAGTTTGAAAGATTTAAGCGTACAAAGCGACATAGGGACAGAAAAAGTGACTTTATTCTATACTATGTAGTGATGTAGTGATTAACAACATAATGGTTTTATTGGTAGACAGTATTTTTTTAAAGCCACCAGCAAGATTAGCTAAAAAAGTTGGTTCACTCTATTATATGGTTGATTACACCCACCGGCCCGATTCTCCGATGCGGGTCTGAACGTCGGCAGCACCCCTCCGCCCCTGCACGAGGGGACATATACGTGCATCTTGCATTATTACAACTCCGTGTGAAGGTGACGTTTCCTCTTCAAAATCCAATAAAAATCGATTGCCGTCTGCCCTCTATTCAGTGTGCATGAATTTATTTGGAGTTGCTTACGCTCTCATTATTCAATTGCTCAGAAAGGCTCGGTTCACGTCTTCTACATTATATTTACGTTTATTTATCGCACTAGTACCCAAATGGCATGATTTGTGCATTTCGGAGCTTTCGCTAACAACCATCGGTTTTGCACCACTTTGACCAACATTTTTAGTCTTAAAGATTTACATAATTTATTATTATTTCTATCTACCATTCATTGATATAGAGTAGTTTGCATTTACTCTTACCACTTGAACCGCTCAGTCATGCGCTTTCTTAGTATATTCTTTCGCTACACCGTGAGAGCGATTAGTATTGATATTACGCCACAAACAAGCAATTGCGAACTTCGCCATTCCGCACGGGTATGAAAACTACCTACTTTCTACTTATACAGTGTGTGGCCTACAACCGGGGTGAAAATTTAAACGGTGCATTAATAAGCTGATCAACAATCATTTCCACATATTGTAATTAAAAAAAAAAAAATTTTTTTGTAATTTTTTGTTCATGTATTTTTCATTATTATGGGTTCATTTACTTGAATTAAAAGTTATCAATAACTTATCATTTTTGAATCATTGAAAAAATGTACAATTTTTTTTTTAAAACCGTCTCAAATTAGTGTAAAAATGCAAACAAAAATTATTGTTATGACTTCCTACCTGGTATACTATCAAGATGTCTTGCGACTGACAAGCTACGACATCGTGATGCCAAGATCAGTACTAAAGGTCCATAGCTTTGAATGACAATATCTCCGAACTTAACCACTTTGAAACACCGGGACCTTTACAGGATTATTGCTGATAGTCTAAGGAGTCACTCATTTCATTTTTCTCCCGTGTTAAAGACCACACACTGTATTTTGCTATAGGTATCCCAGAATTAGATTAATTATTCGTTATTTTATTGATTTGAAC
>JALPQI010015769.1:0-35549 GCA_025490895.1 Thaumatotibia leucotreta | reverse complement strand
GTCGTATTGGTAATCATTTTATAAAGTCGATAATTTTTAATTTTGCAAAACGAGACGGGTAGTCAAGGACACAGCTGATTGTAGTGTTGAAGAATTGTCACATACATATTCTTTTCGTAATATTGGGTTCACAATTGTTTTCATACTATAATTTTGTAAATTTGTGATTAGTTGGTGTATTTTGTAATGATTAGTCAATAACAATATTGAAACAGTGAATGTAATCTTGTTTTTTTTTATAAAGAAATATCTCCTTTAATACAGTTATTTTAAGTTTTTAATTATTTTAAGTCTTTCCCTCATGGGTCTATAAATTTCCATTTGTATATAAAATTATGTAGGTACACATAATAAAACTTATTCATTCCTAGTTCCTACATATCTACCAAGTTCCTAAACAATTTTCTACCCTCAAAGTGCACATTAATAGGTTTCTCAGCAGCTGTAAACTTGATTGTAATAATGCGTTTTCATGTGCAATTATAAGGATATCATCACCATCATCATCAGCCTATGTTAGTCCACTGCTGGACGTAGGCCTCTCCTATTTACTATGCGTATAGACGCATTAGGAGGTAAATGCCCATAATCGCCACGCTGGGCAAGCGGATTGGCGATCGCAGTAATGTGTCCACTATGATGACGCTGCTGCCCATCATCAATCTTTAATCAAATATGGTCAGTGACACTTCAACCCCTTAGTCGACTCTTACGATACCCGCAGGAGGAGTTGGGGTGGTGACAAATGTATTCTTTCTGCCGTCACCGCACGGCCAAATAAAGATATGTGACTATAATATCCCCGAAATCTCCTGGCACATTCTGGGAAATGTGGTGTATCTTGCTCAGCACTATCGACTCTACCAGCCTGCCAATTTTTATCAAAACCGAAGATCATTTGATCCAAATGTAAATTTTTTGAGAATTGCACAGTTAAGATAAGTAAAGATGAAAATGCTGTACGTGCGTAAAAGTTTACAAACAGTTTTTTGCAATTGTCAACACGAGCAGTTTTGTGACAGAGTCTAGTCCGCAAAAATTTGAACGCGGTAGCCATAGTAAGGTCGCCGGTGGGCTGGCGAAGGTGAATTGATTAAATTCTGGTTATCCAACTTGTTCTAACGATAATACCTAATCTGTACTCTACGATATGCAAACGTTTGTATCCGATTTAATTCCTTCGGCCTACGCTTGGATTCTTGAACTACAAATGGATATGCAATTGTGTTAAATGTCTCCTGCACGTTTCAGATAAGTTTAATATGGATAGTTTGTAAGTAGGTACCTTATGGTATGTAGTGGCCATGGTAAACGCTAATAAAACACTTAGGTACCTAATGGTAAAACATGACTATCTATATATAAAGCTTTTCTTGTAGATTTGTAGTTAGTGCATTATGGTAGCAGGATATTATATTTGTTTACTTTCGAAATTATTTTATTAATGTAGGTAAGTCATTTGACTTACCTACATTAGTTATTAAAACGTTAGTTATTATGTATTTATATACGCACCATGAATATAGTTTGTTATGTATAACTTCGAACATTTGAAGTTGGTAATAAGACCCTTTTAAGACGCTATACAGTCCATCGTTTCCTGTAATTTTTTTTCGATAGATTTTTTAACGTCGTTTAGGATCCCGTCATAAATATCAAATGTTCAAAGTTATATTTAACAAACTACATATAGGTAAGATTAGACACACAATTTTTGATATAAGTAACCTAGTCCCTAAAGGAATTATTATTTTTTTCTATTCTCAATACACGCTCTGTGAGATAAGCCCCAAGTATAACCCAATGACATTTTTTTCATGATTATAATATACCACACTCATTGTACCTTATTATCATTTAATACATTTTCCTAGTAAAATAACTCATTGGGAAATACATTATCTCCCTTGTGATAAAACGTAGTTACATGATAAAGGCTTTCATATTCGTGCCATATCAAGATATCTTTAACTTTGCGTCGTCGATACTATTACAAAAGTTTTAGAGAATTACTTGAGTAGATTCGTAACGTTTTGTTGTCAATCGATATTAACTAAAACTGTGTTTTAAGGTAAATTACGAAATATTAATGACATGAAATGATTTCATGACAATGAAGTGTCACTGACCATTCGGTTATAGAATGTAAAATGATGGGCAGAAGCGTCATCAAGTCATCATAATGGACACAATAAGTGCGATGGCCAATCCGTTTGACCAGTGTGGCGTTTATGGTTATTTATCTCAATTATCTCGTAATGTGTCCATACGCGTTAGAAATACTGGAATTTGCATTAAATCAGATAGGTACGAATCCAATGATTATCGTTTTTTTACTTTTGTAGGTACATATGTGTATCCTTAGTTCCGATCGCTAATCCTAAGGCAGCTGAAATAATTTATTGGGTGCACCGCGACAAAAAACACGGAAAAATTCTCTTACCAGCTTTTCCTGGGATCATTACGCAAAACTTTTTATCTATTACATACTTCAAGCGTATTACATTTCAGTAGGTAAATACTTTGCGAGCATTACATGACAACTGAATCTCGTAACTTCATATCTAGCATAACCAATAATCCTTTTTAGCAACTTAGTAATGCGTGACACAAATAAGGGCGCATATGTCGATCTTATCTCATTGGAATAAGGTGCAAAAAGAATGAAATAAGTACGAATTTTCCTTGGATTTTCTACTCACGCGCAAGTAAACAGAGATCCATGCTGCCTGATCCAGACCTGCCCATTCGATGGAGTATATATACGACGATGTTCGTGCATACTTATACCTACAAGTACCATCAGATAAATCGTAGGGTTCAAAAATATCTGAACACGCTTTTTTTGACGTGCTGCCATTACTGCGTTACGCGTTGATGGCAGCACGTGTTACGGCTACTGTAGTCGTACCATAAGTTGACAAGAAGTATCGGTTACGTTAGATTTTACTCTATACGTAAGGCTGGTTCCTGTGTCACGCAGACCGCCCGCGTGGATCTATATGCCTCCGCGCCAGTCTGAAACGCGCCCTTGATTTAATACATATTGCTCCGCGCGGGCGGGTCCGCGTGACACAGGAATTAGCCTAAAACAGGCTATCACGCTCGCTCCAATAAATAAGTGCGAGCGCGAAAGAATGCTTGAAATATCGAGTAAAACCTACCGTACCCGTTACTTGAATACTGCTGAAAAATATGTCCCAGTGCACTTTAATTCTGTGTAATAAGAACGTAGTAACATATTTATAAAGGTGCATTTATAGCAAAAGAGCATTCTATCCCCCACTCTACGAAATTCGTTCGTTACACAAAACGTGATTCATTGATTTCGTCGAGTGGGGGATAGAATGAGCGAATGCTCGATTGGTCTAAATCCACCTTAAGAGGATTCTTTCGATACATATTTTTGCACTCTGTACGGCTACTGGTCACGCACGGAACTATAACCTCTATAGGAGGTAGTCTGTCTGTGCACCAGCGGGGCATAATTGGGTAATCAAATATATCTTCTGACAGATGATATAATACAGTGTCATCTGCCGATTACGTCACCTGTGAAGCCTCTAATTGAAGGGTGCTGTGATATAACGCAATTACGTGAATCTGTTGAGGTTTTGACAGTTGGGACTTTCATAAACAAAGGTGTAACGGAGTGGGCTAAATGGTTATGTCGGATGAGGAAGTCACTGTAAAAGTTGCGTCGGATTTGCTACTTTTCTTTTTTGAAGGTGCCTAAAATGGAAGAGCGCCTACTCGGTGGATAGACGTAGTTAAAGCCTCAACGAGATCCAGCACCCAGGTCTGTCTTCAAATGGCACAGAACAGCGGCCCTACCGCGAAAAACGAAATTCGTAAATTTCGAGGATTTGTCGGCGCTCTCACTCTAATTTCGATTTTCGCGGTAGTAGGCCAGGAAGACCTGGAGAAACGTAGTAAGAGGCATAAACACAAAACAACCGCGAATGGTAGTTACGATCACGACCCTCAGTTATGACTGTTATGAGGAATCGACTGAGAAGAAGAAGAAAATGTAACATTTTTATTTAATGTTTATTACAATTAGATTTTTCTTCAGTAAAACTTTTTTAAGATAAGCACACAGGCTAAAACGGGCCACTGCCCTTAATATTAGTGACATCACATTACAATAAATAGACAGAGGGTCTATCCTATCATATTGCCGTCAAACACAATATGTGCTAAGGCCGCAGGAGGCATCTGGGTAAATAAACAAGACTGTAACAAGAGTTTCCAATTATTTTTGTGTGTTCATATATCAATTACGTAAACGACTTAGCTTTAATAAAAACACACAAAAGAATTTGTTATTGTTGTTATTTACAGTCTTGGGGACTTCGCCATCTAATTAATGTATAAATAAAACTATTTTTTGTTTCCATTTAGCGCCAATTGTACCGCACATTTTTATGTAGTTATAGCGTGTATTGACCTAATAAAACGCTATTGTTTTTGTATAGAAAACTGACCAGCTTAATGAGTTTAATGACCACTATAGGTGATGTAGTTTGACAGTCTTTCCCCATCTAGAAGCTTCACGAAGAAACATAAAGGTAATAAAGGGTTAATTAAGCAACTGGCATATAATATATGCAAGTTTTAATAGCAATATATTGCTATTAAAATGTCGTAAGAAATGATGATTATATTAAACGATTTATTACTTTTCTATAATCTTCAATTGCATTGCATCCTTTCACCAAGTAAAGGTTCGACCACACTATTGCTTAAAAGACAGTTTCGCTACGTAATCGCAGCGAACATGCCATTTCTATTGCCTAATTATTACTCTGATTAGATATGCAGGTATTTCTCATATAGTTTTGTGAGTTGTCACAGCCATGTACAGAAAATGTACGTTACCTAAACTTAATTTTAAATATTAGTATAAGTCAACTAGGTAATATTTAAAATTATCGAGATATTTACCATGTACAGGTGTAGTGAGAAATTACTTGCCTTCGGAAACGTTCGTAAACACATGCTGTTTCAGGCAGTGTCACCGAGTCTGACTGAAGTAGCATGACAGCTATTACTGTCAGTCTCAGTGAGATAGACGGAAACAGCATGACGTTGACGAACGTTTCCGAAGGCAAGTCATTTCTCACTACATCTGTACCTAAATGCCACCTTCCGGGAGTAACTGAAGATGGCATTTAAGTACAACAGTGCCGAAATATCGGGTGCTCAATATTTCCAATTAACTTATTTAATTATCATGTTAGCTTAAAAACTTAAATTTCCATGGTTTATACACCGTGTTTTTATTGATTTCCGTTAAATTAAAGGGAAGCTTATTTAGGTAAAAAATAATCAATTTGTCTAAGAAACTAGTACCTTAACTCTTACTGTTATTGAGTTATTTAAAAAATAAGTTTAATGACTGAACAAGTGTATTGCAACCTTTATTACATCCTAATGAAACTTATTTTGACATGTGCCGTCAGTCACCTGAGATTTTATTCTTAAGTTTATCTCACACTTGCTAGTTTAATTATTATGTGTAAAATAGAAAAAAAAAATTTTTACGAATTAAACAAAAGCCGATATACTAGGCAACTTCTATTAATGTCCCAAATAACCTGTCCTATTTAACGGAAATCAATAAAAACACGGTGTATAAGAATAAAAAGCTCGACGCAGGGACTACTTCACAAAATATTAAGTATCAAATTGCTGGACTTCCAGGATACCTTAAACTTTCGAACATGGTCGTGACACGTTATAAGAAATACACTTGGTTGGAGTGTCGGAGACATGGTCCCGGTGGGCACTCGCCGATTTTATGCAGTGTGGTCGTACCTTAATGCCTTATGTAAGTTATTTTAATTGGTGTTCTCTAATTGTCAATACATTTTGTAACTAATGTCAGAGGTTATTTTCTTAAATATTCCGTTGCAAATAGATGTCAAGTCCTAAAATAGGATTCTCGATACCTCTTATAAATATGTTACGACGTTCTTATTATACAGAGTTAAAGTGCACTGAGACATATTTTTAAGTATAATATACACCTTATTTTGTCTTTGATGCACAATCAATGTTAATAAGTACTTAGTCGCTAGGGTTTCCAAAGGAATAATCCATGTGGTTTGTCAGCCTCCGTAGCCCAGTTGGTAGTGACCCTGCATACGAAGCTGGAGGTTCCGGGTTCGAATCCCGGCGAGGGCATTACTTGTGTATTTATTTATCACAAATATTTGTTCCTTGGTCATGGCTGTCTATGTATTTAAGTATCTATATGTATCTATCTATTATATATATCGTCGCCTAGGACCCACATCACAAGCCTTAATCGAGCTTACCGTAGGACTAGGTTGATTTGTGTAAGATGTCCCAAGATATTCATTTTTTATTTATTTTATGTGGGTTTTCCCATTTAAAAGAGAGGGCCTACCCGAGTAAAGAAAATGGTACATTTCGAGTATTTATCCCTGTCACACCGATAACGTCGCCACTCGAGCACTTTTCGATCCCATCGGATATCTTCTCTGCGTGCAATGTCCTAGTGGACCACAACCGTGTGAGTGCACTATAATTGAGTAGTTTTACAGTACTGTAATAGTTATTTATTGAAGCAGTTAATACGAACAGCCGCGCTAACGACGCTAACAATCGAAAGCCATAATTTTCACAACAAACAACAATAACGGTAACTCGCGGTAATGGTAAAAATCTAGATTTTTGCTCCAAATTTCACGGTTGCGATTGGACGTGCGATGTCGTGTGCAATGAGCGACCTTCATACAATGCTTAGGGCCGACCGTAGTGACGTAAATAGTTAAATACCGATCGTCTCAGTAGTGATCAAACAAAATGTAAACAAATATGGCTTTCTTTCCATAGCATTTGACGTCTTTGACACATTTCGTGAAACACGTTGGCATTGGCAGATATATTTTTACGTTAATACTAGTCTAATAAATATCTTTAGATATTTTATTTCATTAAGTAATTTGCTAAGTAGGTCCAGTAACAATAACAACACTAAATAAAATAAAACTTAAAAACTATTATAAGTATCAGTCCGGCTAATGGGCGTCTCGGGCGACCCTATTAGCCCTAGGGCGGGTGTTTTCTTTGCCCAGAGGTTAGGCTTGGCCCTGCAAAGGGGAAATGTGGCCACCATTGTAGGGAGTTTTCCGGAGGCAGGGGATCTGGGGGAGATATTTTATATTTATTGCGTGTTTTGTATTGTGTAACTGAATTAGTGATAGTTAGTTTTAAGTTTGTATTTATGTTAAGGTTTGTATTTCTTGTATTTCGTTTCAAAACTATTATTAGAATTATACATAAAAACTAAAAAAAATTAAATACGAGCACCTAACGCTAGTCCCCCAGATCTGTCCCTAGCGGAAGGGTGCCCATAAGGCTGGCTACATTCCCACGCTGAATAGTTATGCCTAATATAAATATCTAAACGTTTTACATTTTTTACTAAAAATGTATGTAAACTTATCTAACTCAAGGTTTAAGCTTTAAGGTTCTAAGTTGGAGTTAAAATCAAGAATAAGTTCTAAATGTGTTAGGCTTGTTTACATTTTTTTGTTTCCTACGTATGAGGTACGTAATCTTAATTCAAAGTATTCAAACATTACAGGATGCTTAGCCAAGTTGCCAATCGCTAGCGCTTGGTAGCGTAATATCGTAGTTTTCCCCCTCTGTCACTCTTGCATATTAGTGCGATAAAGACAGCTAGCTGACTTTCGTTTACGACTGACGATTAAGCGCTAGCGATTGGCAACTTGGCTAAGTACCCAGACATTACAGCTGACGAGTAGAAAAAGTGAATTAGGCAGATGCTAACGTTTCCTTCCACCCGTGGCAAATTCATTGAAGTCATTCTACCGTCACCTCAGCACAATAAAATAATAATATAATCATTTCGAGCGTACAATCGAGAGTGCTCCAATTTATAATAAGCTACAATAAAAAGAAAGTGAAATTACGTTCTCAATACGATCTTGTTTCAAGCCTTTCCTCATTTCAAAAAAAAATTAACTGCATGTAATGTTTTTGGACCACTTTCTGAGATAGTTTTTGATCAAGTTTCGAATCAATTCTATAAGAAATCGAGAGGAAATATCGAACTTATCAAAACAATATATTATAAATGCTTACTTACCTACTTATTGATCCCTACCTACTTCTTTACGAGTAGGTACCTACTATAAATTACAGATAACCGGCTTTAAGTTTCAGGTATATGTTTAATCTAATAAATTGGTTCACCTTCAACACCTTGTGATTTTTGGAAAACTTTTACCTTAATGAGGCATTGGAACGCAGACTAGGCCTCCTAAATATATTTTTGGGGCAATTAATAAAAGTTTTGGAAGTAAAAGTAGGTACGTAGTAATAGTAGTATCTAACTGGAACTATTTTTGGCGATTTAAAAATGTTATCGACCCTTCTGAAAATTCTAGGATGGCTATTCCGAGTCCCAAAACCTCGCAGGCAACGGATTTGCGCTTATTTTGCTAGGGCCTACTTGATAAATACTTAATAGCTATTCCTAAAAACGCTACTTGTCATCACAGAATTAACAGCTAAACCAAAGATCTTTTAATAATACCTACCTAAATAAGTTTTATTTTATCTCAGTAAGGAAGTACTTTTAATCTTTAGGTATTTTAAATTAGCTAAATATGACTGTAATAAATATCGACCTTCTCCGAAAAACCTTATCTCTTAAATATCTACAGTTAAGTCAAAGTTTCATAACGGATTTCGTATTTTGGATATTTGTCGAGCTAACTATTGGTGAACAACCTTGACTAATCCACTTCTAATAAGGTAATTGCAAATCATGCTTAATCTAGGGTGCCATTACTAATATTCTGTATTGCTCATCCCAATGAGCATCTTGGTGTACCGACCAACCATCGTATTTTGATATTTCGCGCTATAATTACTCAACGTCGTATCTGCAACACTCATTTGGTAGAAAATTCACCCGTATTCAGAGTGACAGAAAGGTGATTATTCCATAAATTTATTATTATGTAGATCCGAGGTGAAGTACCTAAGTATGGCGACGATTTTCCAGTAAGTCTGCGAGTCTGCGTTACAAGATTCTAGTAAGTAGTTTCAGGGACATCAGGGACCGGATCCCGTATTTTATTAAACCTCGAAATAGCCCAATATTTTAAAACATTTTATATTCTTTAAGTACTACTCAATATTTTAAGTAATTTACAACATCGTATTTTTAAATTAGGTACACCAATCCATTAACTCAGAATATACAAGAACGCAAAATGAACCGTTCTTTTGTATGGATAAAATACCGGTAGGTCGGTATCCGGTCCCTGAGAAGTATAAGAACTCGTAAAAGTGACCAAAGCAAAATTACGATATGAATTTCGTATACCTAGACCTTTTTAAAGTGGTTCTTGCGAGAACCGAACTAAAAACTCCAGCGCAGTCATAGATCACACGGCGTTGTGCGCGGGAGTTGACAATCTCTTACGAAACTCTGCAAATGTTTGCGATGACCGGCCGAAATTCAAGCGATGTCGTTTATGCTTGCATCGGCTTGTTTTAGTTTATAATCCTCCCTAGTTTTGAAATAAGACTACTTAAGATGTTTCGCCATGTCCGTATTGACAGTCTGCGCCAATCACAGCTAAGAAATAGTTATTTATGTTACAAGTGTGGAAAGCCTACATTTCAACATGTGTACCATACAACATTTTACAATGCATTATGCGGGGAAAACCAGAGTATCTCGGCAGTACCAACAAGGCCGTACTATCAATATTCATTCCCGCACACGTGCGGAAAAAAAACACCTCCAGAAATGCTTTTCTGAGCATAATATGCAATATATGCATTGTAAAATATTTTAGTCAATATCGGTAATTTTTTGGTGTAATACATGCTCTCGTTGCGTTACAATTCTTAATACTTAATTTATTTCTTATTATGTAACTGACACGTGACTGACACCTGGGTGCTTAGCCAAGTTGCCAATCGCTAGCGCTTGCTAGCGCATCGTAGTTTTTCCTCTCTGTCACTTCTTCATATTAGTGCGACAAAGAGGGAAAACTATGATGCGCTAACAAGCGCTAGCGATTGGCAACTTGGCTAAGCACCCTGAACTAAGTGGGCGACACGTATTTGGCTGATTTTAGAACTTAAGTTACCATTGAATGGTTCTAAATATTACTCAGCAAAACAAAAACGTTATATTAAGTTGACATTACTACTTAGATAAAAATTTGCGCTAAATTAATAGAAAAATGTATCTTTCTTATATACAGATATATAGTTGAAAGAAAATCTGTTTTTAGCGTGAATTCTATAATCTAAATAAAGTGTTCCATTCAATTTGGCTCAAATTACTACTTGTAATATATGATTTTTAAAATCAAAAGGTTATTTTCATATTTTTGTTTAAAAATGCGTTATAAAACATACCTTCCCGCAAAATGATAACCGTAAAACCATACAACTATAGTCCACTACTACAACTATGGTCCACAAGTTCAACTCGTAATTAGCCATCAATGCAAATCTTTTATTTTGGTTTTCTCTAAGTTTTTAAAGGAGACGTTGTGTAACAAACTGCGTCTATAATATAATAATTACACTAAACGGAACTCGGAACGGACTTAATTATGAACCATAGTTGGGAGCTTTTGGACCAATTTATATATTTTTTATGTAGGTATTAATGGTGTGTAATCATTTAACAACCACGGAATTGATATTTGCATGTATTTCAACCAGGGATCGGAACCGGTTTCAAAATACCGGTTAATATTGTTCGTAAACAGTTTAAATTTCTGTTCTGTCATTAACCGATAATTAGCAATAACGTTTTCATAAAGAACGAATCAATTTCGGTTACCGGTATTTATGAAGAACAGAATTTATTTCGTTCCGTGAAACTTTATTGAACTGGTTAATAAGTGTCAAGTTTGTCAATTAATTTATTTATCTATAACAGCCACTTCAACCAGCAATACACTGATATCGCATGTTAAGACTCACCTTTTTATTGTGATTCAGGTTGAACAAGTTCGAGCTGTGGCTCGATATACACAGAATTGAAGAAGTTAAACTAAATACGTACTAACATACCTAGGTTATATATAAGTTACTAACAACATATGGATGTAAAAAAAAAATTGTCCGAAATAAATGATTTATTATTATTTGTATCTCTCTTTGATCACGGGCCTATAAATCCCGGTCTTTTGATAGGCTTGCGCGGGGATACAGATCCAACACGTAGAGGCCCTTTGGAGAAATTTGCTGTGTTTTACACCTGCTGCAACCCATTCACGGGCACAAAAATAGATATCCGTGAACCGGTCCCAGCAGGCATATAGAGTTATTATTATTATTTCCTTTATTGATCTTTTCTCTTAGGCTAGGTGTTTTATAAACATGTCTATAAAAGTAAAATACAATACAACATACAAAAACAATACAAAATATAAACACTTTATAAAAAACCTAACCTAGGGTGCCGCCGGCAACGGAGCGGGCCCAAGCTGCCGGTGGTTAAGGTCGCAGAGAGAGGAACCGACGGACTATCCGCGCCGTGTCCAGGACTACCGCCTTCTGCATCTGACCCTTGATCCAGCCATCTAGCGAGAGACTCTTAAGATGTTGGTCGAGACTCTTCGCTATTAAACCGTTCGCTGTAACGACTATCGGGACTATGATCGTCGAGTCAACATCCCACATGGCGGTTATCTCGTGGGCCAAGTCTAGGTACTTACTGGATTTGTCCTTCTCGGCCTTCACGAGATTCTCATCATGGGGGATGGTGACGTCGACGAGCACAGCCCGGCGCTGCGATCGATCTACCAGCACGATATCAGGCTTATTGGCTACAATAGTCCTGTCCGTGATGATAGGTCGATCCCAATAGAGCGTGGCACGACCATTTTCGAGAACTGGTGCAGTTGTGTACTTATAGTATGGCACTTCGACGTCCACAAGGCCGTATCGAAGAGCAAGCTGCTGGTGTATAATACTGGCTACGAGGTTATGTCTGTGCAAGTACTCGGTGTTAGCAATCTGAGAACAACCGGAAATAATATGCCTGAGTGACTCTCCGGGACGGCGGCATGCCCGACAAATGTCGACCGTACCGTCCTTCAGGATATATTTCCGGTAGTTATTCGTCATGATAACCTCGTCAGCAATTGCACAGGCAAAACCCTCGGTTTCTCCGAAGAGGTCCCCGAATCGTAGCCAGTTCACCGACGCGAGCAGATCCACGTCAGGTCCCGTGAGGGCCTTGTAGAACCGCCCGTGTAGCTCCTTGCTCTTCCATACCGCCCTGCGGTCCTCGGTGCTTAGTACCACAGGTCTGCGCCAGTTCTCTTTTGCCAAGGAGAGCGGCGTGAGGTTCCGGTCTACTGCCACCACGTCACGATGCATCCCGCACTCATTGTTAAGAAAATAGTTTCTGAGATTGTACACCTCGTGGTTGTGGAGGTTTTTAGCATTTAGGAAGCCGCGGCCCCCACACCTCCGCGGGATGTACAATCTCATAACTGATGAGCGCGGGTGTAGCATTCGATGTGTGGTAAGCAGTGTACGGACCCTTCGATCCAGGGCGTCCAGCTCGGTCTGAGTCCACCTTAGTATGCCAAAGGAGTATGTGAGTATGGGCATTACCCAGGCGTTGAAGGCGCGCACTTTGTTGCCTCCTGACAATAGTACATTACTACCGAGGCCGGGAAGTGACTGGTTGCCGGCCGAATAGATGTAGACGGCTGAGCGAAGCGAGGCCGGATAGTATTCGGACGGCAACCCGTCACTTCATGGCCGAGGTATGTATAATGCTTTTCTCAAACATGCAATGAAATGAAACAAAAAAATGTATCTTCTTTCTAAGAAATTATAAGTCAACTACATAACTAAGTTTTTGAAACACAACAAAAGTCAAATACGACACCGACACCTCATTTTTTTTTAAGATTGACCTGTTTGAAAGTTGCAAATTCTTAATTTAAAAAAGCGATATTAGACGACGCGGTCAGTTGGGTCCAATTAATCGCATGCAGTGATCGGGGCCGACGGATCGCGCTGTATATCCTGCGTAATACTGCTTTTTAAATATTATTTTGAGTAGTTATTGTACATTTATTTTAAATGATATAATTTAAATACCTAATTATAACTGCAAAAATTTGCCAATCATTTTTTTTTAATACTAATATTACTTACAGATAATTATTGGCTAAAAGCCAAGATGCCAGGTCACACTCACAACCCTATGTCAAATGAAAATTAAAAAAGAGGTACTTGCCGGCCTAGGCCGGCAACGAGGTACTTCCCGGCCACTTTTTAGGCACGTAACTACAACATTTCATTGCATGTTTGAGAAAAAGACTGTTAAGTACTTTTGTGAGCCGGCTGAAAAAGCGCTCCTTCACCGCCTGTCTAATTCCCATATCTTCAATACCCAGAGACTGTGACATACCAAGGTATTTATAGGTTTCTGCTTCCGAGATACGCTTCTGAACGACATTGTCTCATTATTATTATTATTATTATAAAGCATAGTCAGCGACAACCTGTATATTGTATATACAAAAAAAAACTGAAAAAAATCTAAACTCGGTCTTGAACTTCCGTCCTTCGTATAAGGCCGGCTTTACACCTGTAAGTTAATTACGTAAATCTAGGGACGAAGCTATATGCAAGAATGAGATAGTGATAATATCTCATTCTTGCACAAAGCTTCGTCCAGTTTTTCGTAAGTTGTACTTACGTAAAATTTACGGGTATAAAGGCCGCCTAAAGTTACGAATTTAATAATCATAATCCGTTCTACTGGTGTCAGAAGTAGCGGAGAAGTGACATGAAATTGAAGTGAAATTTATTCGGTAACATTTTTCTCAGAAACGTTTCTTGTCAATTATGTAATTTTCAGAAGTATGTATGTGTAATATGTGAAATGTTTCAGAAATTGCCCATCGCTAAATACAATACAATACTTTGTGCAATGCTGACAGTCAGCACCCTATTAGCGTTATTTCGGCACCAGTCACAGTTCTAGCGAGCCTGGGGTCCGCTTGGCAACCTAATCTTATGATTTAACGTAGCACTATTTTTTGTGGAAACGCCTTATTGAGATTAGAGACCGGTTTTCTCACGACGTTTTCCTTCACCATAAAGCTAGTTCTGAATATCAAATGTTTTTTTTTTTTTTTTATACCACGTCGGTGGTAAACAAGCACACGGCCCGCCTGATGGAAAGCAGTCACCGTAGCCTATGGGCGCTTGCAACCCCAGGGGTGTCACATGCGCGTTGCCGACCCAATAAGAACTTGTACACTCCTCTTTTGAAGAACCCCATACTGTAGTCCAACGGGAAAACCTCGGCAGGGAGCTCATTCCACAGACGGACCGTCCGCGGGAGGAAGTTCCTCTGAAACCGCACGGTGCGCGACCATTTAGGTTGCAAGGTGTGAGGATGAGCGCCCAGTCGGTGGCGAGCGGTGCGATGATGAAAAGTGGACGTTGGCATCATGTCGAACAGTTCTTCAGAGCACAACCCATTGTACAGACGATAGAACACACATAAAGAGGCGAAGTCTCTCCTTAGACTTAAGGGTTCAATACCGCCTGTGAGTCTGGGATCGTCGACTATTCGGACAGCTCGTCTCTGAACCGAGTCAAAGGGTGCAAGCTGGTATACAGGTGCTCCTGCCCAGAGGTGACAGCAATACTCCATATGGGGTCTGACTTGCGACTTATATAACAGAAGTCTTTGCCCCGGAGTAAAGTATCCCCTCGCTTTATTGAGCACCCCGAGCTTTTTGGATGCCAGCGTAGCTTTTCCCTCTAGGTGACATCGGAATTGGACGTCGTTGGAAATGTCGACTCCGAGGATCCCAATACTCCCTGACATGGTAAGAGCTGTGTCTTGGAACTTTGGAGCCACAGTAAATGGGGTTTTTTTAGCGGTAAACGCGCAAACTTGTGTCTTTGTGGGGTTGAACCTGACTAGGTTATCCCGACCCCATAACGAGACTCTAGATAAAGTGTTCTCGATGTCAGACACAAGTTTTCCGCGACTTTCCAGTACCACAGAGCGAGGGATATTAGCACGGCCTGTGTAAAAAGTATCCCCAGTACTGTCATCCGCATAGCAATGGAGGTCGCCGTACATTTCGTACTTAAGTTCCAAAATACTCATTGGTCGAACTGAGGTTTGAACCCAGAATCTTCCAGATTGAAAGACCAACGTCTGCTACCTACTACGACTAGTAGGTCACAACCGTTTACGGAATTACACAATGCTGAAAGTAAAAACATTTAAAACACTATCTCGGACACAAACTGTCGAATAACTTTTTTTTCCTGGTTGATACATAGGTAAGGAAATGATTTAATTCTCTATTTTAAAGCTAGTTTGGTCTCTGTACGTGAAAAATCATAAAGCGGGTCAATAACACCCAATGACCTTTAAAGAAAGACCTTAGAAGCTTCGGTAGCCTAGTCGTTCAAGCACTCGACTTTCAAACAGGCGGTGGTCGGTTCGATCACCGTCCGTACCACTGAGTTTTTCGGAATTTATGTATGGAATGTCATTTGATATTTATCGATAGCTTTTCGGTGAGGAAAAACATCATGAGGAAACCTGCATACCTACATCTGAGAAGAACTTCAAAAGGTGTATGTGAAGCCTCCAATCCGCACTGGGCCCGCGTGGAGACTTGCCCATACCCTCTTATGAGAGGAGGCCTGTGCTCAGCAGTGGGACGTACATAGGCTGATGATGATGATGATGACCTTTAAAGTAAAGTGTCCAATGCATATTAATGAATTCTTAAAACGATTTTTCTCGGTATCTAAATTATAAAACGCAAATATGGAAAAAGTTTGCCTACTACGACGATCGAACCCGGTACCTCCATATTCCTAGTCAAAACTCAGAGCCATCGTTGTATCTCTGACATTGACATCTCTGACGTAGAAACCGGTTAATTTCGTTCAACAAAAACAAAACCTGCTGAAGAACAGTTCTCTCATATTAACCGTTTAAAAACCGGTAACCGAAAACGAGAACACTATTATTTCGGTTTGACGTCTAGAGGCAAAACCGGTTTGGTTGAAAATACCGGTATCCGATCCCTGATTTCAACCTACCTTAACGGATAAAATAAATGCAAAATATCTGAGTGTGTGGTCTCAGTAAAATGAGAACTCGCATTGCAAGTTACAATTCCCAATCTAAATCGAGATCAATATTGCTTAAACGTGTATTAAAGGTCCGGCCGTCAGAAATATCTGAACAACACAGTTTCCACTCCATTAGTCACTTATCTAAGAACATGCTATTAATTCAGAGTTATTTGACACTGACATTAATTTTATACTTTGGTATAACACACGGACTTGCGGTTTTTAAAACATCTATTACATCATTACTTATTTGTATGAAAGCGAAAGGATTTCTACAATCATTTTCTGTGGGGAATGTTAATAAAATACAGGCTTTATGAAGTCTACCATATACCTATACTATAAGCCGTATAGAGATTCAATTACATTTAGATTTGACAGTATGAGCAAACCTGTAACTGTAAAACAATACTGCATATGTACAAAGATCACGAAATTCACGAAACAACTTTAATTCGTATTAAAATATTATCGAACCGGGGTACTCACGTATTTAAAAGTCGATGATTGCTTGACATGTTTCGACCCATTAAGAGGGTCCTCGTCCGGAGTACCCCCGGCCAAAGCCCGACGCGTACTGCGCCCTGCTAGAACGAGGACCCTCTTAATGGGTCGAAACATGTCGTTTACCTAGTTATAATTATTATAACTAACGTGAGACTCAAATATATTAAAATATTATTGAGCCGATATTTTTCAGAGTTGCCTATGCTAACCAATCTATACATTATATTATATATTTATAGGTATTATGTCTCTCAATAGTTTATATTATAAATTCTCTCCCCCACTCTACGAAATTCGTTCGTTACGCAAAACGTGATTCGTCGAAATTCGTTGATTTCATAGAATAAGCATTCGCTCGTTTAGTCTAAATCCACCTTAATAAATACAAATCCTAACACTTCATTTACCCTACAGCAATTTATCGATCGGTTCAGAACAGAACAAGCTGCGTGTGCCGACACATTACACATCATAGTTCAGTTTTATCGCGTTTTATCGTGTTTTATTGCTTTATTCCCGTGCAACTTGCACCTTGAACTTCGTGCATGACGTCTGAGATTTTGCAGTAAACTATTTGCCGACACAAGACAATTCAAAGTATTATGACTGGCAATGTGGATAAGACCGTCTATATTCCTTTATTTATTTGTTTATAAGGATCACCAACAGAAGATACAATACACATTTTACAGAATATTGACCAAGTTAATTTACCATAGATCTCCCACTTACAGGACAGGTAATCACAGGATGCCTATACTTTCCATTATTTCCATACATATAGCATGAGATGCCAAATTTTTCTCTTCTTATAATAGGTAGGCAGGTAGGCTTGTATAAAAATTCGTCTCTCACTTTTTTCTGTATTCTTTCATTTGTTTTCAAGGGAAATATCTACTAGGGATAAATCCCCTTTATATGTCGTCCATTAAATACAAAAACGACACAAGTCAAAAATTTACTTTTTACAGGGGAGCTGTTTAAAGATTTTGTATTCGTTTTTTGTTCACAAAACATTTTTACAGCATTTATATTATATGTGTTATATATCAATTTGTAGGCATTTTAAACCTCTTTTAATGTGTTTGGTTATTAGGAAGTAATATTTGCTGTGCAAGCTTTTATGAGCGTATACGTCCGTTTTGCATAAAAAAATAACATTAACTCTGATAATTTTTTTTCCATCAAAGGCCACAAATACAAAAAAATAAGCATTTATTTCATTTAAAGCATATATGAAATCATGTCTTAAACATAGAAATACTGTTTTTTAACAAAACTGAACCAGACAAAACTTTTTCTTACTATTTCTTTACTTACATATTGTCAGAACATGTTTTTAGGTACCATAAACCGGGGTCACTTTGATTAATTTTAACTTTGGTTACAAATTTTGATGAATTTAACGGACGTACTAACTTAAAATTCAGATATAATTATCGGTTTACTTCAAGAATCAACCTGCTATATAAAAAAATGTGGTAGCTTTAGTTAATAAATATAAAATAAATAGAACGCGATCAAAGTTAAATTGTTGAGAATGGAATTACTTTGATACCACTTATTTTTTACTACAAACCGGAAATAGCCCACCTAAAAGCATGTAAATAATAAAAATCGGTTAAGTAAATTTTCAGTTATTTGTTTTTTCTATGTGTATTGTATTTGTGGGGTGGTTACTATGATCCCATACTAAATGATTCAAATTGATATATTTACTAGTTTTTTCATTAGAATTGATGCAAGAACTTAATTTTTGCCGATACAAAAGTATATCTTTCAATATTTAATTGCTGCGATAGTAAGTATTTCCTAAAAATTTACTTATGATTAGTAATAATGTAACAATTTTTTTTCTAGACCTCACGACAGTGTCTCGCTAGTACTTGGGTAGGTACTACTTATGTAGTGAAGTAATAGACATGGTGACTGTCAAGTCAAATCAACACTTTTTACGATTTTTGAAAGATTTACATGAAATACACAAAAGTGACGTCACGTTTGTATACTACACTTATATAAATAAAGTTCTGCACAATAATTAAACTGTAGTCTATATATTAGTAATAACTTATTCGTGTATGATGCAGTGCATAATGTCTAATAATTTATTTTAAATACACACAATCTTTAATATACTTTTAAGTAAAACGAACACATTATAAAGTATCACGTTTTACAATTACCTACTGTTTTTATAAGATGTATTGTATTTTTTAAGATTTCATGCAAAAGAAACACAATTATTCAATCTGGTACATTCATGGATTTTAATATTATACTGAATTAAAAACGGTTGTAAATGCAACAATGTTTTTTGAAACGTACTATGAAGTGTACATTTTAGAATCCTAACTGCCATTCCGTATTGCGGCTCCTTTGTTTATAAAAAAATCTAAACCATACATATTTACTTTATTAAAAACAGCATCATGTATAAATATGGCTCTTGTGATTGATGCATTTGAATATATTTTTAATTCAAAAAGGTTGCAAATCCTAATACGGTATTTTCGTTTAGTGAAAAATCAAATTGAAGAGGATATTTTGAAATTAAAACTGCCACATTCCGTTTTGCGACTCCTTTTTATATAAAAGAAACATAATATTTACGTATTTATTTTATTCAAAACGGCCACATCGACAAATATGGCACTTTTGCTTACATATTTCTTAACGTAATTACTTATTTTTTCGTTTTATGGCACTTTTTCACAAAAATGTCGTGCGTTTTGGTCAATGGTCGAGTCGCAACTGACAAAATGGCAGTTTAGCACTGAAGTTAGTCTCGAAAGAGGGATAGTGCAAAAAGGGCACCTGCATAATTTTGATACTTTCTAACGTCAAATCGACAGGTGTATTAGTGCCACGTAAAATATCAGTGCTTATAATGTCGTTTTTGCAATAAAAACATTTTTCACGGTTTTTGAGTTGTGTCGCTTTTGTATTTAATGGACGATGTATTTGTGGCGAGCGCGGTTGCGCGCGCCTGGGACTTCTGTCAATGCTTTTCAGTTTTATTATAATATTCGCTTTTCGCGAATTCAATGTCTAATTTATTTTCATTTTCATTTTCATTTTTCATTTTCATTTTCATACGTATGGTGTGTTTTAAACCAACTATTTTTATACAAATCCTTTTTAAATAGCTAATTGGCTGTTTACATCTCAATTACGGGAACAATTATTTTTAAACTTTCCAGAAATATCTTCATAAAGACGTTTACCAACGGAATAATTATTTAATTATGTTAACAAGACTGCCTGAATGCCTCCCTTATTAATGGCTGGCCCACAGATTTATCTCGCACAGTAATTGCGAAATATAGCCACGATTAAAATAAATAAACAGAAACAATGTTGGCAAGCAAATTAAAAGAGGATCCGCGCTTCGCTAAATGTCAAGGTGAGGCTCGAGATGGCGCTAAAAAAAATCGGATAAATACACGTCAGACTCAGACCACGCACATGGCACTGGCCTAGTACCGCGAAAATCGAAATTCGTAAATTTATAGATTTTTTCTCTGTCACTCATACGAAGGCGACATTAGAGTGAGAGAGACATATCCTCGAAATTTACGAATTTCGTTTTCGCGGTAGGGCCGCTGGTCTCACCGCGAGCTTCTTAGCTATGAACTATCGGCTATGAACACAAACAAAAGATACGCACTCCCGTGTCTCTTTTATTTACACGGTAGTGCGTATCTTTTGTTCGTGTTTATAGCCGATAGTTCATAGCTTAGTAGCTCGCGGTGAGACTAGTGCCTAAAGGTGGGTTCACCAAACGAGCGAATGCTCATTCTTTGGATCCCTACTCTACGAAATACTTTCGTTACACAAAACGTAATTCGTTGAACTTCGTTGATTTCGTAGAGTGGGGGATAGAATAAGCCAGGGACCGGACCATTATTTTAGTCAATAAAAGCATCAATTTAAAAATTATATGTCATATACCAAAAAAATACCGAAGTTTACCGAACCGTTCACAGAAGTTTAGAGTTGCTGACGTTGCTGTGGTAAGTGGTAACCGAGTGGTTTAGGTATCAGCCGCGAAAGCTGAGGAGGTTGGGTTTGAATCGGACCACCGGCGTTGGCAACTTCGGTATTTTAATTTATATACCTAGTAGTCTTTGCTACCACTTAAAAATGCGACTACTATAAATTTTACAATTTCAATTGTTCCAGAAAAATACAATAGAAGCATATTTTTGATAGCAGTAAAAACCCCCAAACTGAAACACTGCCTGTGTTTCGGTTTGGGGGTAAGCCAGCCGGTATACCTAATTACTGGCATCAGATAGAGGAGTTGATATAAAATATCTACACGGTTTATGACATCAGCTTAGCTATTTTAAAACTCGAATCATATTTTTCTTTTAAATTACAACGACAACTGGATATTCGATTTGGAATGTATCTATCATATTAGCATATATGGAGGCCACAGCGAGGTAAAGATGCTCGTGTTCGGTTAGTGTCAATGCCTGATCTAAAGTCATTTATAACAAGTTTTAAGTTTTACATCCCATCCAATGTTAGTAATAAATTAATTTAAACAAATGCCAACAGTTAAATACCTAATGAGTGTTTAATTTTTGACAGGAATCGATTTATTTCTAATACAGAACTCTCAAGCATTTTGAAAAAAATAATTCATTCGTCAAATTAAGTTTGTTGTAATCAGCCTAAAATAGTACATTACGATACAAGTGCTAAAAACATGAAATCGAAACGAGTGGCGATGTTTTAAATCGACACGAGTTACGAATTTCGTTTTTGCACGTGTCTCGTACGACGTTTTTTAGTGCAGATGGCCCTCCGAAGTTTTGGACCTGACGTAAAATGACACACTTCTCGCACTAGAGCCTAAAAAAGGTACCATCTGAACTAAAACAATTGAATTTGTCGCCTTTTTTCAATGTCAAAAGTTGTTGGGTACCTACACAACATTTTACTTAAAAATAAATTCAAAATTTAACTGAATATAACGTTTTGTGCAATTCTCAAAAAGTTTGTACCTTTGGATCTGGTCTTCGATTTTGATAAAAATTGGTAGGCTATTAGAGTCAATGATGCTGAAAACAAGATCCATCACATTTCCCAAAATGTCCCAGGAAGTTTGTATGGAAGTATCCGTTTTTGTTACATTCCGATTCCTATACATTTTCGGTAACAAAAAAGAAAAGTTTCATACAAACATTTTGGGACATTTTAGGAAATGTGGAAATCTTGCTCAGCATCAGAATTTAACAGTCTACCAATTTTTATTTATCATTTATTTATTAAATTGCACTCATGGACAACATTTGACATGTGAAACATGAACCCTGATGCGTAGCAAACATTAACATTTTCATATTTTTTATATCAAAATCGTGATCCAAATGTACAAACTTTTTAAGGAATGCTCTTTTATTAAAGTACTTTAACTATATCCATTTTTTTTGCAATCGTCCCTACAATTAGACGTCGTCCACTGTCAATCTGTTACGTTCAGGTATTTATGACACTTGGATATAGGTATCTCAAGGCGACTGTACGTGTCCCTCGTCTGCCGCGAGCCGGTTTAGCGGGGTCAACACTTTCACACGACCATCCGTGTTTTTTCTAATATTTCGTTTACGATACGTAATCATGCTTTGAGCTATTGACAATTTCGAATTACTATATGCTCATACAAAAAAATAATAAGATAGGGATGAGCAGCGGCTTTCAAAGGGGGGCATGGGCGACTAGGTAGTCTAGATACTGTGGTGTGAATTGAAATGAAATTTGTAGAATTATTTTATGCCTCTATAAGGGTCTTATGGAGGCATCGGGTGACCAGAGGGCTGGCCAGTATTTCGCGCAAAGACTCAGCATAGCAGTCCAGCGCGGCAATGCGGCCAGCCTTTTGGGCACTCTACGTCCCCAGCAAGACCTGGGGCAAATTTTATATTTATAATATATCTTTACTGTGTTCATGATTTTTTCTTGTGTTTTTTGAAATAAATAAAAACATTTTATGGTAAGTAAAATAAAACTCACGTAAAGAATTAAAGAAATTAGAGACCTAGGCCATTTTTTTCAAAGCTGCCCCAAACTTTTTTATAGCATTTTACTTATACGATTTCTACTCAGAGTCGTGAGCTCTTTCGATAGTAATAGGAGAATAAAATTGCCTCAAAATTTACACACATTTTTCGAACTTTCCACTACGTTTACTGTCATACAAAATGTATGAAAATATGGTAACGGAAAGGAATAAAACCTTGGGACAAATATTTTCAAAAGAACTCGCGATTCTGAGAGGAAATCATAATAATATTATGTTAAAAGGTCCAAATCCAAGAAAAACCGGGAGGTGGGGGATTATGAAAATAATGACCCACCTCAATTAGGTAGGAATTATAGATGTTTAGTGTTTTAAGATAAGATGTGCGAACGCGAATCTCACATAAAAAGCTACTTTCCACACTTCACTAAAATACTTGTTTTTGTTGTTAGTTTGTCACATCCATCACATCACCCAGTGGACAGCAACTGTTGACCCCTGAGCATAGTTTACTTGAAAAAATCTAATTTCTGTGAATTTAAATGCTATAAAACTGATTTTAAGAGTGACCCAGGAGAATGTAACTATAATTAGCAACCAGTTACAAAAAAAACCTTATTGACCCTTTTATAACATAGCCCGAGAAACCAACGCATAAAGGTGGGTTTACACCAAACGAGCGAATGCTCATTCTATTCCTCATTCTACGAAATCAACGAATTTCGACGAATTACTTACGTATTGTACACCGAACGAATTTCGTAGATTGGGGATAGAATGAGAATCGTTCGTTTGGTGTAAATTCACATATCCACAAATTGGTGTAAATACGATGAACAAAATATAACTTGTTTTGTGACTTTAATGTTTATTTCTCTGTTTAATTATTCCGCACCAAATGTAAGTTTTCTGTTTGACCCAATGGTTGACTGGTAGAGAATGCCTTAAGGCATTAAGTCCGCCATTTGTACTTTTATTTTTTTGTAACTGTGCAATAAAGGTTAAATAAATAAATCCGTGGTCCGCGGATGACATCCGCAGACCACGAACCCTGTAGTGTTCGAAACGTCGGAATGAAGTTAAAATTAGTTAATATACGCGAGTTTATCCGTTTTCATAGTTTTATTTCATAAATAAATCCACCTTAATATAGTCCGAGAAACAGTTTGCCGCCAATTAGTTTGCCAGACTATTACTATTATCCAACACAAGCGCATTTATCTTCTCAGAACACTATAGAGGTGGAGACATACAAGGCAATAACTATAACAATTCTAATACAGGTAATAACTCAATACGAACACCTGTCCGTTTGTCCTAATTGGCAACGCATGCGTACGATTCGCTGCTATAATTAGGTATAGTTAAATATAATTATAGCAATCGGACCTACTTGCATTACAATGCCACAGATTTATTAATAAACGTACGTTTTAAATTTTAAACAACTGAAATGTTACAAATGAAATAATTTAGACGACGAAAACAAGTTCCACTTGGATATATTTTACAAAATAAGTTGTACACTCTGTCTAACCGGCTTATCAGTAGAAAAAAGGCGGCAAAATTCAAATTGTCCATGGACAACCAACTCTTCCCGTCTACTTTTTTTTAAATTTGACGTGTTTTTCTAATGAGAAACTGATTGAACAAAATACAGAAGGCATGCATTAGGTAGGTTAGGTACTCTGTTTTATTTTTGGAATGGAAATGAGCCTATATGCCCTATATTTTGTTTTTGACAAGTTTTTTTTGTCGGTTTACAATTTTAACATTCCTGTTATTGCTTCTACCTCTACATGTGTCCAGTCTACAACAACTGAAATAGGTATAGGGCAGATATAGGTAAATACTTACCCTTATTTATGAACGTCTCCTAACTTAGAAAGCCGCTAAGTATTGTTTATCCCTTTCGCTCTCATAGACATATTGGTAACACGGAAAGGGACAAAATACTAATAGATTGCTATTATTTCGGAGAAATGTATTGACTCTGAGGCACTGAGTAGTAAAAATGCACATCGAAAGATACTATTACCTACTACTTACTACACCCTCGATTGGTAACGTATGTTATGTATGAACGTTCATTGAAATTAGGAAATGGTGTATTGCAACACATTTTAGATTTTTTTTTTCGCATAATACTTTAGCTACATAGGTATACCTAATTTCCTGCCTTGACTGTAATAGTAGGTACACAACACTTAGGTATCGGCTTGCGAAGTAAGGAAATGTTTATGATTTTTATGAATAAGGGGGCCACTTTTTCTGTACCCACGCTTGTTCTTGAAGATCCAGGATAGTCATCATCTGATCGTTAAAAAAACAAATTTGCATATTTTATCGAATAAATAACCGCAGACACGTTACAAAGACGCGACTCGGTTAGAAAAAAAAACTTGTTTATGGTCCAAGAATTCGTATTCGAAAAGTGCCATTAATTATCTATTAGGATGTTATCTGATCGTCACATGTTTAATAGCTGATACCGTTATTCTCATTATATTCTGAATTAAAACCCAATAGAGCACCGCATCTCTTATAGTGCATTATGAACTTCGTAAGTGGTATAAAATACAGTTGGACGTAATTTAGGGAAAAGGATTCAATTCACAAAAATGTGTCAATAAAACTTCAACCATCTGTCAAAAAAGTCATTCTTTTCAATGACAATTTTTTGAGGTTGGATGAGGTTATCTAGGTACTTTTAAATTGGTATTTAAACTGTCGTGGCTATGAAAAAGGTTGGTCGCAATTTAAGGACATAATCGGGGTATGTCCTGCGACCACACGCCCAGTTGGTGGGCAGCAGCATCTTTTAAACCGGCTTCAAAAAAAGGAGGAGGTTATCAATTCGATTTTTTTTTACATAGGGGAAATACGTTTATTAATGCCGCCTAGTCCAAGGAAAACCAGGGGATGCCTATGACGGATTTATACCGTGTACTCTGTTCAATAACCTCTGGCATTAGAAGAAGGCAAATAATTTATAAAATGTAGGCGCCTATTGTTGATCGCTCATAGAAAAAAATATTTTTCTGCCAAAAATATTTAACTTCGTGACACAAAAATTATGACGTTAATATTTTTCTTTTTCACTATGTAACATTTTTTGTAATCGACATAATTATAACATATACCTAGGTACCCAGCCCCAAAATCCCAGTCCAATTCTGAGACCCGAAATCCCAAACACAATGATCGCACTTCATTTTTGACCACCTTATACCTATACCTAACTAATTTGTTCAAAATATAAAAAATACATGCGAGTTAATTACCATTAACTTTAAGTAAACACCTAAGTTATTACTTACTATAATAAGTAAACAGAGTCGTTCCGGACACTGATCATCGCTTCCGGTTTTATGTAGGTTGATACCATAATAAAGGTAAGTAAAGGGATTTCCTTTCGACCACGTCCGGTAAGTTGACCCAATTTACAATTTTATCAAAGCTTAAAAACAACCTATTTCCAAAATATTAAAGTTTTTATTATGTAAATTTACTATTATGTATAATTAATTATAAAGGAAACTTTTGACTATAGATATGGCTACTTATATCGAGTTTTCCTACTTTCTACAAACATTACATGTTAAGACAAAAATATCACTACGTTAATTACTAATTAATCAATAAACATAAAACACTTACCTTTCGCGGAAGCGCGCCGGGAGAGTCAACCCGTTCTTCCGGGTCCTGTCCAGTTTCACATCCACTCCCTTTTGAAAGGGAATTCCGAAAACAGTAGAAAATAAACACTACACGTTCAAACGTAACAGTCACAATAGTCCTTCATTATTAAAAACTTCCCAAGTCCACTTTCGAATAAAAAAAAAGTTTAGCATAAACAATCACGAACGTCTGGAATTTGTTTTTAAATTCGAATATGGAACGCGAACGCGCGGAAACGGCGGCAAGTCGTGTGTGCGGCAAAGAGGTTGGTTATCAACTGCCTGACACAGGTGAGTCGAGGCGAGAGGCTGGGCGTGTATTCTCATAGCATGGCCAAATCAAACTATAACTGGCTTAAGAAAACCTTTAGAATTATAGCGATTGTTGCTAAGAGAAGATCGAGCTTATACTGGTTTAAACTTAGTTATTGGAATAGCATTCTTGAGCGTTTGAGGCCGCGTGAATGTAAAGGTTCCATTCGAACAGCCGGTTTCCTAGATGCGACGGGGCTTGCCAGACGGTGTATTTACAAAACTGTCTGCGGGCATTTCTCCGATAGCCGTCGTATCGGCGACTGCCTTATCGATTGATGGCCTGGTGTTCAAGCCCTGGGCCCTGGACAAATATATTCCTCGACCGTTATTCCCAATCACTTGGGGTTTGGGATCGGCCCTCCTTGTTCGTCTTCTCCATTGCACAAGATTTTGTGTGGTGTCTTTAAATATATTAATATTAATTATAATTTTTATGTTATAATATGGCTTACAGGTTCGTAAAACAAAACCGAGACATTCTCGAAATCTAGTGCTAATTGTCGTTACTAAGCTGACTGCAATTAAGGTTTTTTTTTATTTCACGCTAATTGGATGTCCCTAAAAATAAAAATGCCCTAATATAGAAATTCATAAGCGCCACATTTTGAAGGGGGGTTGACACTTACCAACAAATTGTCACGACAGTTTTCAAGAGGCAATTTGGTAGAGCCACGTTTTATATGTTTATCTTCGTTTTCAATAGTAGCATATAAATTCAATAATAATTACTAAATAAAAAAGGTGATTGCAGTTTTATCTATCCTGTTTAATCCTTATTATGTAGGTACCTACCTAATTATTACACAAGTAACGCAGAATTATATTTTGGGCCCTATTTTTTATATTTACACTTTAAAGTAATTATGGTGCTCCCAATTGTTGTTACAAAATAGTAAATGAAATGATTGATTGATTTATTTAAACTTTATAGCACAGTAAAAAATACAGATACAACAGGCGGACTTAATGCCATTCTCTACCAGTCAACCAACAGGCCAAACAGAGAATTAATTATCTTTTTCTTGACGCTCTAGTACTATTCTACAACATTCTCCTCGTTAAACTTTGTTTTATAATGTTATATGACATAAATATGATGACTGATGTGTGATGACCTGGCGAAGGTCGCAGGAGTCCGCTAGATGCGGGTGGCACAGGACCGGTCATTGTGGCAATCTTTGCCCTCCCTATGTTCAGCAGTGGACGTCTTTCGGCTGATATGATGATGATGATGATAACAGAAACAACATCCAATGTGGGAGCACCATTAGTATAAATCTGTGGTTCATCATCATCATCTTCATCAACAGCCAATTGACGTCCACTGCTGGACATAGGCCTCCCCCAGAGAGTTCCACAAAGATCGGTCGTGAGCTGTCCGCATCCAATCTGTGGTTGTTATTAATTATTACACTGAAAGTTTGGCATTGCTAGGTAATTTTGCTAAAGGTATAACATTGGCTAACAACAAAAACTCATTATAAAAACTGTCACTAGTCTTATCAACCGCGTATGACAGTAATGAATCAGAAGTGAGATACGCACTTTATTTCAAGTAGGTATTCGTTACTTAGTGAATTTTTATTGTCAACCGACAACAGTAAGTTAACAGATCACTACAAACATAAGATCTGAGGTAAAGTGGGGTTAGATGAAACGGTTTTTTTAACACTTTCGCTACGGCAACTAGTTAACATCGCAATTAACCATCCTTGCAGCAAATCGGAACATTACTTAAACCCTATAGCCATACACTCTACAATAATAAATGTATACAAAAGTCCAATTCTTGACAAAGTCATTAGACGTGAACAATAGGATCAGTGATAACAAAAGATACCTGGTCAGACCCTTTTGTGGTGTGATATTCTTTACATACATTGTAGAAGACACTGCCAATTTGTAGTGGACCAATTAAATGACAAAAGTTTTGTGTGGCATCGGGCCTTCGTATTTGAAATGGACTATACCCTGCTGCATACAAATTCGGCTTGCAGGGGAGGTCAGGGGCCCGTTTCTCGAAAGCTTGTAACTTGTAATACAAGTAGAAGTCTCTTTTTGACACTATTAGTTAGATAAGGACTTCCGCTTGTATTACAAGTGACAAGCTTTCGAGAAATAGGCCCCAAGGCCTACTACAGCAAACTACGAAATTCGTAAATATCGATGACTTCTCTTAGTCACTCCAACAATATTGCTATTAGAGTGACAGAGACAAATCTAAATTAGCAGGTAGGGCTGCTGGTAACTCTTTAACTGTACATTACATTGAATTGCAGGAATAACTTAAACTAACACAGTCCAACAGGCAGTTTATCACCTGCGATGATAAACACCATGTTTCTTCAAGTCCTATAACGGTCTCACATCCTTGTTCAATATCTGTGCTGGGTTCTGCATGTCTAGCTGGCACTGAGCTATGTCGCTGAGGGCTCCCTGGATCTTCTCTAGAAGGATTTCACCTTGACGGACAGCCTGGAAACGAAGGAAATGTAATTAAATATGTTCAAGCTGTACTTCTATGTTTAATCAATTATTGACATGAGATACCAATAACTTTGTGTTAGATATGATGTGGTGGCAATTAGCAACTACTATAGAACAATAAGTTAGATAAAAAGCCTACAAATGCAATAGAATGACTATGGACAAGCTCTTAGCAGACTTCGCAGCATATTATGATTTGTTTGATTCAATGAGATCTTCATCAATCACAGAAAGTGTTTACTTCAGTTAGTTACTTCTATACTACAACAGTCCAACAATTTGTCTATCTGTGAGTCAATCACTATATTTTTTGTTATTCTGTCATGTCACTCAGAGACAAAATTGGTATAGTTTGCTAGATGAAATTATCTAACACATTTTACTAACATGATTAGTGGCTGACCCACCATGGAATGGCCACATAACTTTAAAAAAATGAAAGATTTGAATATTTTTATGCTATCAAACTGTGATTTTAAGGGTGACCCAGGAGAATATAACCATAGTAACGAGTAACAAAAGAAAACTATAGAGTTATAGTTTACTTCAATGTAAAGACCAGTATTTTTAGAACAATTTCACTAACCTCTTCAAGTCTTTCCGCAGCTTCCTTATTCTCAGCCTCCAATCGCCTCAAACTCTGCACTTGCAACTCCGTAGAGCTCTCTTCGCTCGGAAGAGACTCGATCAACGTGTCAATATCTTTAGCGCAGCGCGATATCAAAGTTGCAAACAACAACGCGTAGTCTTCTTGACTCTGCTGCTGTTGAGGCGTTTGCGAACCGCTGCGGTCAAATCCAGGGAACTTACTCGGCGTAGAGAACTGCTGAAGTATACCGATGCTGTTGCAAAAGTGCTCCGCTTGCTAAAAACAAACATTATTGTAAAGTTAGCTACGAAAAATTTGATGTGTTAGTATAGATGTAATGACGCTTACCTGGTTTATCGTATCTTGTAATTGTGTAAGACGGTCTGCCATTGCTGATCCGTGTACGTATTTGGATAACGGAAAGTTTGATGGCCTAAGTATATGAAAATGCTGGAAAATAATCAGAAATCGCTAATATAACAATCGAATTTATGAATTTTAGGCGTTCTACAGTCCAGTCCAACAAGTCACTCATGTCAGGTAGACGTCGAACTGTCAAAGTGACAGCTGACAGTTAAGGTACGACAGATACGTTATAATTACGATGATATCTAATTTCCCAAATAAAATACACTGCTGAAGTTGGTACTACGAGTCTCCTTTGATTTTAAGTTTTTTCTTACCTTATAATAACTAAAATCAAAACGAAAATGTAATCGGGTTTTTTTTTACAATTAAGCCGTAAGCATCTAGTTAGGTGGGTTCAGAATAGTTTTAACAAGAGGGAACATTTGGTTATTCCTTGCACTAATATTGAGACTTGAAAGACCTCTTCAGTATTTAATGGTGCTTGTTTTATTTTGCGCACTAGCGCGAGAAGTGGTCCACTTCTTGTCAGGTCGAAACTTTGAAAGGCCATGGTATACTGAAAAACGTCGTACGATACACGTGCAAAAAGGAAATTCATTCATAACTGGTGTCGATTTAAAACACGTGTTGTGTTTAATTTATTGCCACTCGTTGCAAACTTTTTTTCGTTCTTGTATCGTATTATTATATTTATTATGTACTACATAAATCTGTGCACTAACAGAGTTAATATTTCGGATAGCCTGATTTTTAAAAATAATGATTTAATAATGAAGACTTCTTTTATCTTATCTTATTGGTAGGACCCTTACGGATACACTTCGACCCATTGGGATCTTGTGTAATAAATGAAGATTTCTTTCAGGAAAACCAATAAAACAACATGAAATAAAACATTACTTTTATTAGGTTACGCAGCATAATTTATATTATATTTTTATCAGATAATTAATTACAATGTACCAGGAAAAATATCACAATCATTTCATGATTTTGGATGACAGAAAAATAGAAAGTACAAGTGCATAAAATGATCTTCTGGTTGGAAATACATATTGATGATAAACTCATATACTTCACGGAATAACAAAAAACAGATTAAAATCAATTCGCATTAATTAAATTATACTAAATTACTACTAATAATTCGTGACTTTACAATGACTGGAGGTGCATTCAGACCAAACGAGCATTCGCTATTCTATCCCCCCACTCTACGAAATTCGATCGTTACACAAAACGTGATTCGTTGATTTCGTAGAGCGGGGGATAGAATAGCGAATGCTCGTTTGGTCTGAATGCACCTTTAGGTATGCCGGGAATTCTCGTTAACTGTCATTTAACAAGCAATAATAGAACGCTTAAAATTACTTTAACAATAATAGAAGACTAGATTAACCATCGAAAATATCGAATTGAGTAATTATTTTGTAATAATCCGGCTCGAAGGATCAATACAACTGAAATGCCATGATTTGGAATCTCTTTTATCGACACAAAACCAGATTTATGAATGTTGAGCGCACGATATTTATTTGGTAAGTCTAAGTACTCAACTATACGATGAGTTTTGTTATTTATTAATAGGGGTCGGAACTATGGGTGCAAAACTTTAAAATTGACATATGGGAACACTTTAGCCAAGAAAAATACTAATTTAATTCCCTATATCTTATGGATGTATGTCCTGTGTCAAGTCCACTCGGAAAGTTTTGTTAAAGTTTTGCACCCATAGTTCCGACCCCTATTTATTAAAAAAATAACGATGTAAAAAACGAGTGGTCGAGGAAATTACTACAAGCTATCGAATCATTTGAATCATTTCGAATGATCATCGTCATTGAAAAATTAGTGTTAGATACTAATCAATCAGTGATCAGTCACATCTGTCATCCGTGGTAGGTAGTGCAATTGATAATTAAACTAATTAGTTCTCTATGAAGATTAACATTTCGTGCATATTTCTTACTACGATGAACTATACAAAATTGATGATAATGATTAACATATAATATACATTACACGATATGAATAAAGCGTGATATGTTCTAAATACTAGTGATAACGGCAGTAATAAGAAGAGAAATATAATTGAGCTAAATAAATTCTAACAAGTTTAACAAAATGTATCACTGAAAAATCAACAATGTATTTTTAAATATGTCTACTGTCAACTAAATTGATTCTGATTGTAACGATGATTTATTTCATAGGCAGTGATTTTCAGTCATTGTTATAAATGAGATAAAGCGCTTTCTGACCTAAGCGTCTATCACTTGCTATAGCGACCATCGAACATTTGTTTTCAAACATTTATCCCTGTCACTCCAAATACGCTTTACAGTGTCAGAGATAATTCCTAGTATTTAGTATTCATATGCCCCACTCGGGAGCAAGTCGCGAAGCGAAGCCGCGATCGCGATTCGCTAATGTGAAGCTGAAGGTGCGGTTAAACTAAAAGAGCATTCGCTGTTCTAACCTCCCACTCTACGAAATTCGATAGGTACACAAAACGTGATCGGTTGATTTCTTAGAACGGGCGCTAGAACAGCGAATGCTCTTTTGGTTTAAACGCACCTTTACGCGAGCGCACTGCGGAATCGACTTCACATTCACGTTCGCGACTTTACATCGCAATTCGCTTACGAGTGGGGAGCGGCCTCCTTAATTATAAAACAGGTAGGTAAGTAGGTCATGAAATTGGTTAACTGTAGGTAGGTACTATAACTCAAATGATATACGCGCTTCACTTCAACGACATCAGATCAGTCCCACTAGTCCCACTGCACATAACAAAATTTTGTCACATAAATAAACTCCTCAATTAATAAAATAATATACATAATGTAACATAATGTTGTTAAATATGGTATAAGTGTAACTATTTAAATACACGCACTTCTAGCTTAGGTATACATTGTGCAAAATGTACAGATATAACACCTAATCTGAAGCAAGCAATAAAGGCTGGTGGAACAAGATTTTCTAAAATTAAAACTACAATCTACAAGGAACACGGGTGACTAGAATAGGCGACGCACAACTCAGGTTACAATACAATGGACTTAATTAACAGTCTTTTAGGGTAAATATTCTTAATCAATATAATATAGTCAATTACTGTAATGAGGATGCAGGGATGCAGTAGGTACCTAGTAGATGAAGGATGGAGTACCTATTGGAAATTTCAACGGTTCTTTTTAAAAATGTCATCCTTTAAATACTACAACAACTACAACTTCTATTATTAGGTTACAAACTAATATGAAAAGAAACAACTGAAGTTGAAACTGAAGCTGAAGTTTTCTTTAAATAGTAAAATAGCCCACTTTGTCGGAGGAAGGTTGCAATTTGCTTGTGTCTTTACATGAATTAGAAGTAAAAAAATAAAAACAGTAACTAGATAGTCAAATTAAAGCAAAAGACTTGAATTCTGTGCAAATAAACAAAAAATACTAATTATAGGGTTAAACACTGCATCATTCCTTTGTTACACATTTTATTTTTTTCTTATTATTTGTATCTTAAGTACAAATTGCAGAAGATGAAGTATCAGACTAGAACTTGAAAAGAGATCCTACAATTGTTTAAATTGATAATTATGTATGTTATACCTGTTGTAAGATGTCCAATCATAGTAAATATGTTTTTGAATCCTATTTTGCATTGTTAATATGCTAATTAATGGCAAAATATAATTATCAACTACATTACAAACAAAATATTAAAAACATTAAATTAACAACGTGATAAGATGATTATTCACAACATTTGTTACAATATAGTCACTTAATTTTAATATACATCATGGATCTGAGATTCAAAAATATACATTATGCTTATTTCGCTAGAATACCTAATTTACTTCTTATGTCAGAGTCGGCAGGTAGCGCCATTGCCCACTTTCGCAGTCCTACCAGGATTACTGAACTAAGAACTAAAACTGCACCCATTACGGATGCTTTACTAGGCATTTCATTGAAAAACATAATTTGCCAAAGAAATGCAAACACTATGTCCGCAGAACGAGCTATAGCTACAGGACCAGCTTGCTCCATTTGTAAAGCCATTGTCAGTAAAATTTGACCCAAATAACTAAATAATGCAAGACATACAACCAGGAACCGCTCTGTACCACAGTTTGGCATACACAATACTCCGGCAATCATTGAATAGAATAAGGTTTGCAAAATTGCATACATTCCAAAATTGGTCATTATAACTGAAAAATGGAGGCCCTTCAGTATTCTCAGTAACACATAAGCATTGGCACCAAATATTGTAGAACCAAAGGCTGCCACAGCACCTCTTACTGTATTATAATGGTAATTCTGATGAGCCTCTTCATCTCCTCCAAATAGAAATGGGGGATTTGTAATCAAAATGACACCCAATAGAGTTAATACAATGGATACTATATTCCAAATGCCGCATGGTTCCTTGAGCAGTACACAAGCAAATATTGAGACAAAAACTGGTACTGAAAATACAATTACTGAAGCATCTGCCAATGGCATGTGCCTAAAGGCGTAAAAACTGGACAGTAAGCCAATAGTGCCCATTAGTGACCGTAAAGCGAGCATTAGTCTCTTACCTTTTGGAAATACAGGTTGGTTTGTGTAGATTACAATCGGAATTGTAGGTAGCAGTATTCCTATGAATCGGCACATGGCGAGTTGTATAGGGTCCACATTGACAAGACTCTTTACTATGACGGAGCATAACGAGAAGAATAAGGATGAAAGAGTGGCTAGTATCAATCCGAAGAATGGACATCGTTTGATGAGCGGGCGCTTATTTTCCAGCAGGTTAGGTATACTCTCATCGCCGCTTCCTGCAGAGAGATCCACAAGATGCTGCAGCTCTAAGTGTTCCGGCATCTTTCTTCGAACCAGGCCTGTAACCGCACCCAGTATTATACCACCACCACCGCCGCCACCCATTTCATATTGTTAGCAAACAAAACAATACATTTTTAACTCACCCATACAGAAGTTTTATGCCAGGTATTCAATTATTTCTTATAACAATGTATAACTTCTTGAATACTTCGTCGTTCATAATAAATAAACAATGTTTCGTGTAATATTCATCAATCCGACATGGATATCATTCCCTCGCCCCTTTTGTGAAATTGAATGTCAAAATGAAATAAAAATGATAAATGACACTCTAAGTCTGTCAATCTAGGTGCGTTCGAGAACCAATAACTTTGTGCGTTCCAGGACTTTCAAGGAATAGTTTGAACATTCATTACCCAGACCTGGCTACTAGAACATATAAATTTAACGTAATTAATATAAAGGTACCCATATTTTTTTTACATAAAGACAAAATGAAGCAGTTTGAAATTTTATTAAACGTTGTCCGTAGGCCTCTCACCCCCCTT
>JALPQI010015768.1:0-24525 GCA_025490895.1 Thaumatotibia leucotreta | reverse complement strand
GAAAACAAACAATATAAGGACTAAACTTAACTACCTATAAATAAAAAAATTGGCCTAAATCGCCCTCAGTGGGCAAGGTACCCAGAAGGCTGGCCGCATGCCCCCGTTATATAGCTATACTTAAACGCTGTGCAAGGTACTGGCCAGCCCTCTGGTCGCCTGAGGTCTCTCTTAGGCGAGCCGCTAGATCTTTAAAAAGTCCACTTGGCCCCCATGGCCCCAAGGTCTCCACACCAAACGCCGCAAATATGTAGCTGGTTCCTAAAGCAGCATATTTGCGGCGCTTGAGACTTTCGGCTAATGATGCCGCGGCGCCAGCAGCAACGCCGGTGACCGAAACATGGGACGGCGCCAGAGTGTCAACGCAGGTGGCGTCCCAAACTAGCGGCCGGCCCATGCTTCAGGGCACCAGCGTCATTCCGTCAGGCCTCTTGCCGTCGTCCCTGGCCAGACCGTTGGGCTCTAGGACGGCCGGTATTTTCGCGCTAACAAGGGCGCGACGGATAACATAATGTTTATAAAGATTAGATACATCGTCCAATGCGATATTTTAATCTGTATATATCGACGGTAGAAAGGCTAATTGGCTTAAGCGACACTTTGGGCGATATTGAGTTATTTATATCATCGGAATCGGCAGATTTTTCTCCGTCGATTGAGCTCGGTTTCATAGCGATCAGACGATTTTGATGGCGGTTAATACTTCTGAAATTTGGTACAGCGTTAAAAAAATCAAGGCATGAAGCAACACAAAAAATTGCATTTTTGAATGAAACGTGACTTGACCCACAAACATGTTTGGTTGGTTCCCGCTTAAGCGGTTTTTACTTTCCCAACTTTGCCATTCGTTTTGATTTGAACCTTTTGGCTTTACTCCATCACACACAAGCATAGTCGTTTAAGTCAATTGAACTTTAACAAAAAAGTGCCACCATAGGCGTTTGAAGCATTTAGCCTCCATTTAAAATAAAAGAAGCATGTCGCTTGAACCATTTAGCTCTTCCCAATTTTTTAGGGCATGAGTCGCTTCAACCAAATACGTAAAACTCTAAACCATAAAATGTATGTTACTTAAGCATTTTGAACCTCTTTTTATAGATGAGAATGTCGGTTGAAATAGAATATTTGTTTGACCTGTGTCATTTAAATCCTTATAATAAAATCATAATGCATCATATCAGTGTAGCTTAAATCATCAAAAATTTCTATGAGAAACTTTTGACTCGGCGGTACAATCACACTGTTGCCGCCGTCGGTGCTTTCAATCACTTGTAGTCTGTGCCGGTAGGCGCATGTGCCGTAGTGATTTGTGTGTGATACTGAAATCGTGTATTTCACATTATGAAATAATTTAATTATTTTCAATGTTATTTCTTGATTATTTAATAATAATTAAAGTTTAAGTCTAAATACTTACTTACGTATTTCTGCCGCTTATATTGTAAATAAAAACTGACTACAGATATAATAAAAATTAAGATTAAAAAATGTAACGTAACTATCAAGCGTAGTAATAAATTAATTAAAGATGTTAGGCAAAAAGAGCATTTTTTTCCAATAAAAGCGACAGAAAGGTTATTGCGGATGAAACGCTGTTGTAATCAATATCCGCAATTTTTCTAAGACTGATTCTGCCACATAACTATCTAATTATGTTATTAGGAGCAAATATTTTTCTTTATATACATAGCAATAAAAATTGAGAAAAGCGATTTTCATTCATTTTGTTTTCTTTAGACCTGCAGAGTAATTATACCTTTGTCTCTAAATATCCGAGCTTCAACCACCATGTTTAATCATATTCATATAATTCCTGAGATTTAAGCAATCCGTTTTTCAACGAGTGTGTGTCATTAAGTCAATTAGAATCGCCACTTATTTCCATTAAAGAATCGCTAAACTGTTTAGCCTTACCCCGTTGTGTAGTAAAAATAGCGCTTAGCTCATTTAGCCTTCTTTTAAAAAAAAGTGCTCTTGTACACTACAGTCATTTGACTTGCCTCCGGCGGCAGACGCTGTTGGTATTTGAACCAATTAGCCTTTCTCTCATTTTTAGCAGATTTGTCTTAAGCGACCTTTATTTCGAGACATAATAAACTAATTTTATCAAGGTAGGAACCAAAGTATGCGCCTTTATATCTTGAATATTTGATGGCAGTTGCGTTACAATATACCTGTTACTTTTTTTGTAGTGATATTTTTTCTAAAAAATAAAACTTTAAACGGCTCTCCTGTAAAGTTCATAAAATGTCGGTTAAGTCAATTAGCCTTTCTACCGTCGATATTTCTTATTAAATGATAGATCGATTTTATTGTTTTCTTAATATTCCGACCTTATCAAATGTCTATGGATAATAATTTATCGACGTAGCCTCCTCTCTAGTGCCGCATCATATGGTAGCGCTTTAGCCAATCGCAGCGTGACAAAGGCCCGACCTCGGAGACACCAAGACTCATTACAATAGGGATGATGACTGTAGTTAAAATAAATTATTTAACATTATGCACGACATAATACACGAAGAAAATATTACTAAGATGTAGATTGCAGTAATTTTTGTACAGAATTTCTATTTAATAAATTGAAAAGATCTTTAAAGAGTAGGTAATTTGGCAGTACTCAAACGTGACGTCACTTTTGAGTATTTCATATAAAATTCCATAGTGGTGAATAATGGTGATCGTTTTGACAGTTCGAAAAAAGATGCTGATTTGACTTGCCAGTCATCATGCCTATTTCGCTTCGTTACAAATCTCTCTCTTTCATATATCTATGCAGAATTATCTCCGGCGTGATGTATCTATATTGCTTAAGGTTTGTTTTATGAATATCTCTGCAGTCACTTAACAAGTGCCCTATGCCCATACCTTGCTGAGTGTTTTGAGGTAAGACACGCTATTATCAGTAATAGATAATAATATTATGATCTCCGGCGGCTGTGTAGTCACATTCCTTCATGTATCATCACGTTATTTATATTTTTTTATTATTATTAACAACCTCGCAGTTACGTAACATGTAAAAAATACTTCAAACATTCAAAAGCAAAAGCACAGGTATACCGCGCTTTTTACCGTTTGATGTTTTAGAGGTCAAACGTAAAATTCCTGGCACTAATCATAACCTACATTACTTATATTAAATACAAGCGGTGACTTCGAAGATTATGTATGAAAAAACCCCTTTGAAGAACAAGTAACTGCTCTCTTACCTTGCTAAGTGTTTTGGGGTGATACAGAATTGTCACCGGCGCGATGTATCTATATTGCTTAAGGTTTGTTTTATGAATATCCCTGTAGTCACTTAACAAGTGCCCTATGCCCATACCTTGCTGAATGTTTTAGGGTAAGACACGCTGTTATCAGTAACAGATAATAATATTATGATCTCCGAGGCTGTGTAGTCACATTCCTTCATGTGTCATCATGTTATTTATGTTTTTTTTTATTAACAACCTCGCAGTTACGCAACAAGTGCCTTACCTTGCTGAGTGTTTTAGGGTAAGACACGCTATTATCAGTAATAGCGGCGAAGAGTTCCTCTTCATCCTCCCCGTCGAACGGCGGCTGTCCTACTAGCATCTCGTAGAGAAGCACGCCGTACGCCCACCAGTCTACTGACTTCCCGTACGGCTGGTAAAGGATAATCTCCGGGGCTATGTAGTCAGGGGTCCCGCAGAAAGTCTTGGTGGTTTTATCGCCGTTGATGCCTGGAATTGACGTAAAGAATTATGCTTGACATTCAATATTAACCTTGAAAGGTTCCGCCAGGAGTTTTTAATAATAATAATAATAACAACTTTTATTTCGGACGTAGTCCATATAACTAACTACTACATATTTAAAAATAAATAATACTAATTAATAAAATAATACTATATCTAAGAAGTGTGGAGCTTAGTCCATCTCTGCAGTAGAGGAGAGTCCCACCTATCTACTAACGCCTTCAGGATGCTGTTGGAACTGCCTCGCCAACGGTTTAATAAGGAGGCACATCGCTTTCTCATGATTGCGTCGAACCCATCTACTTGCGCCTCCGCAAACATTCCCGAGGCGCTGCAGTAGCGAGGCAGACCCATCAACATCCTGTAGGCATTATTATATTGTACTCGTAGGTCGCTGTACGCTCGCTGCGTAAAGCTACCCCACAGGCTGCAAGTGTAAAAAGTTTGGCAGTATGCTTTGAATAACGTTACCTTTACTGTAACTGTAAAACGAGCAAACCTGCGGCATAGCATATTGCAACGAACGGCCAGCGCCCTACGCTCTCTTTCTATGTCAATATTATCGCTGAGGTCTTCCGTCACCCAATGTCCTAAATATTTAAATTTTTCTACTCTGGGTAGAGGTGTGTTATAAATATAATGATATGTCAGGCAGATTTTCATGGAGCCCGGCGCGTATCGCCACCAATACAAAATTACACCACGCAGATCAGGTACTACGAAAATACGCGAAAATCGAAATTCGTAAATTTCGAGGACTAGACTCTGTCACTCCAACGAAGGCGTCATTAGAGTGAGAGAGACAAATCCTCGAAATTTGCGGATTTCGAAGTTTGCGTTAGGGCCGCAGACCTTGTATTTGAATGAGACTCATTTACACACCGTGAAAACCTTATTAGATCTACGTCTGATTCATCAGACGAAGGCGAGGTGAGCTTGACATTGAATGTCTGATATATCAGACTACAGACTACGGCGGTTAAAAGGTTATTAACGAATTATCTTAAAACAACCTCGTCGTAATTTGAACTTTGTTTTCTAACAATTAAGCACTAGAATTCCAATTGCAGTCGTATTTTATTTTGGATTACAGCGTTGTTCATGATAAGCAATGTTATGTCGTCTGCACCTTATATCGTCACTTATAACGAGAGATCGGAAAAATGTGCGTCATTGTTCACAATAATATGATTGATATGATCATGACTCTTAAGTTGATTAAATAATTAATAATTTTAAACACTTTCAGAAAATTACCTATTTGACACCAGAAACTATGAAAACCTTTATAAATAGTCACCTTAGAGCTTCAAAATCAAATTTCATTAAATTGTTCAATTAATCAACACTGCAGTCATGTCCATATTATTACGAACAATGACGCACATTTGTCAAAAAATCGGCTTATAACCCATACTTTACCAACAAATGGTTCCGTAACTGACCTTCCTTGCACATGCCGAAGTCAGCTATCTTGATATGCCCATCCTGGTCCAAGAGTACATTGTCCAGTTTCAAGTCGCGATACACGATTCCGCGGGAATGCAAGAAGAAAAGACCGATGGCTATCTCTGCGGCGTAGAATCTGGAAATTGGGAATTTTACGGGTTAATAAACGTTTTCAGTCTTACCTTATTCATAAACATCTCCTAATTTAGCAAGCCGATAAGTATTCTTCTTCCCTTTCGGTCTTATCAATTCATTTATAAGACCGAAAGGGACAAAAAGGGACTTTACCAAGTTTGCATATCGGTTTCTGGGAAGAGACACGGCTTCATAGAGCGTTGTCCCTCTCGAACTTATGTGACGTTTCTGCAATATTATTTGTCTCTTTCTAAATACCTATGTGCAAACTTTATCGCCGGGTACCTTCCGGGTACTCTATAGATAGTTCCACTCACTAAGACACGTGGTTTCATTAGTGTTGGCATATCATTAAAAGTTAGTTTACACACATCTGTGCGCGTCTTCGTGACTGGAATGAACTATGTACCTACATCAGTATTTCTTCGTCTTCATTAAAATTTTTTCAATAAAATTTTGATATTTTTGTAACATTTTGTTTCTTATGCAGGTTACAATTGCGTGTGTAGTATTTATTCCTTTGTACAAGTTTATCTACTGCAAGAAATTACAATGGGCAGATACCTTTAAGGTTTGCCCACTAGACCGTACCATACCATGATCGTATCATGAACGTATCAGACAAAAAACTATTCTTTGTATTGAAAAGTATGAGACTAAGCCCACTAGGACGTTCCAGCGCCGGCCAACACCGCCTCATACTTTTCAATACAAAGAATAGTTTTTTGTCTGATATGAAAAATGTACTAAAGCTTTGTACGTTATGTACAGTCAGCTGCAGAGAAAAGTAGACCCCCTTGCATACAAATTTGTACGCATGGGGGTCTACTTTTCTCTGCAGCTGACTGTACATAACGTACAAAGCTTTAGTACATTTTTAGAGCTCAGAATAATAAAAATGACGTTCTCGGCTTTATACAATCACTTCGCTAATTCCCTGTCTGCTATAAAGACTGAATTACTTATAAAATATTTTTTAGGACAGATGGTGCCATTTTTAGGCGCTAGTGCAAGAAGTGGCTCATTTTACGTCAGGTCCAAAACTTCGGAGGGCCATCTGTACTAAAAAACGTCGTACGAGACACGTGCAAAAATCTTACAGGATACAACTCGTATCGATTTAGCTTATAGTTTTCTGGCTCGCGGTGGCACCAGTGCCCTAGATTGGCCTGCATTGAATACACAGTTGACTGTATACAGGTAACGATTGCATGACACCCACGCAATAGGACAGATCTCATTAAGAGATCTCCGACCGAGATTATGTCTCGCCAATCTCGCCATGATTGATGCCGGTTCTGAAGGAAATGCTATTGGAAGCCAGCTTGAAAGGGGGTTGATTAATTTAAAAACGCAGAGGTAGACTTTACGTCAAAATCAACAGCGTGGCGGAATCTGCATTTTGTAAATTGCTGTAGAATCCAGTTATTGCCCTTTCATCCAAGATATTAGTTATTTTAACACAGTAGTACAGTCATCATCATCAGCCTATGTTAGTCCATTGCTAGACGTAGGCCTCTCCTATTAACTATGCGTATAAACGCATTAGGAGGTAAATGCCCATAATCGCCACGCTGGGCAAGCGGTTTGGCGATCGCAGTATGTGTCCACTACGATGACGCTGCTGCCCATCATCAATCTTTTATCAAATAATGGTCAGTGACACTTCAATCCCTTAGTCGACTCTTACGACACCCGCAGGAGGAGTTGGGGTGGTGACAAATGTATTCTTACTGCCGTCACCACACGGCTACACCAGTCACCATTAGATATATCGTTGCGTCTGGAGCGCTCAAAAATATCTGAACACGCTTCTATCGTTATGGCAATAAAGGCGTGTTCAGATATTTTTGAATGCTCCGCACGCTAAGATATATCTGATGGCGACTGTACTACACAATCTCTTAGGTATTTTGGAATCCTAGACATAATGATACCCTACAGAAATACACCTACATATATGGATATTATGCAATGATTTTTATTGTAATTTTAGGGTTCCGTAGTAAACTTACAGTTTCGAAATAACTGTCTGTCTGTCTATCTGTCTGCCTTAGTACTAGAAATTTGCAATTTCGTATAGGAATACATATTAATCACGCCGACTAAATGATATGTTTTCGGATAATTGTGTAAAACCCGTAGTGTCGGGTATCGATGATCATAAAAAAATAAGGGTTATAAAAAGTTTATAATCGTTAAAGAATTAAAAAAATGTGCCCCTCTCTAACTTTTGATCCTTAGGTCCAAAACATGAATAAATCATGAATATATTTATTTCTTATTATTTTCTTTATGTGGAGACAAACAGCGTACAATAATACAGTATTATGAAATTATGGGACTTAGCCAAAACAGTTTCCACTATATGTCATATAATACCCATAAAATAACTATTTTGAAGACAAGACGATTTTTATGATGATTATATCTGCACAAAAATATGTTGATAATAAATAAGTTAAAAAAGAAAAGTAATTAAATTTGCATGCACTAAAAACTAAATAGGTAAGATCAGTGTGGCTAATTCCCGCATACTTTATTTGTAGAGAAAGTCCGTCATATGCGTCTTATATTGTTGAGTTAGGGGTGAAAATCTGTTGGTAGACGGACTTTCCCGATAGACGGTACTACCCGCATTGATCTTAACTACATAACAAATTAATTGAGATAAAACTATGAAAACGGATAAACTCGCGTATATTAACTAATTTTAACTTCATTCCGACGTTTCGAACACTTTACATCCGCATCATCGTCATCCGCAGACCACGAACCCTGTAAAGTGTTCGAAACGTCGGAATGAAGTTAAAATTAGTTAATATACGCGAGTTTATCCGTTTTCATAGTTTTATTTCATGAGTAATCCTCGCGGTAACCGAAGAAAATATTAAATTAATTGAGGTTTGCTCTACTGAGTAGATAATAATTATTACTTACACTGCGACGGGTTCTTTAAATTTCCCACACTGTTGTATTTGGAACATCAGGTCACCTCCGTTCACGTACTCCATCACGAAATATAAGCGATCCTGAAATAATACAAAATAGATAAAAAAATAATAATAAATATCTTAGGACATCTTACACAAATCGGCCTAGTCCCACGGTAAGCTCAATTTAGGCTTGTGATGTGGGTACCAGGCGACGATATATATAATACTATGATAGACTATATATTACATATATACCTATACTTAAATACCAACCCAGCCACGAAATATTTGTGATAAATAAATAAACAAATAATGCCCTAGCGGGGATTCGAATCCGAAACCTCCAGATTCGTAGGCAGGGCCACTACTACTAGTGAGTTCTACCAGGTTCCTACTGATAGATAAAATCTTATCCCGTTGTTCATAAACGTGTTCTAACTTAGCAAGCTGCTAAGTATTGTTTGTTCCTTTCGCTCATACAGACATATTGACAAGACCGAAAGGGACAAACAATACTTAGCGACTTGCTAAGTTAGGAGAAGTTTATGGATAAGGGGGTTAATAAAAACGTTAGCCGCGTGGTGACGGCAGTAAGAATACATCTGTCACCATCCCATTTTTACCGTGGCTGTAAGAGTCGATTAAGGGTTTGAAATGGCATATAACATTTATTTATTGAAGATTGATGATGGGCGTCATCATAGTGGACACTACTGCGATCGCCAATCCGCTTGCCCCGAGTGGCGATACGTAATGGGCGTACCTATATCCTAATGCGTACATACGCGCAAGTTACTAATAAAGAGGTCTACGTCGATAGTAACTTTAAAATAAACTTTATTTATTAGGTATATCATATTTCAAAAAATATGTTCGAGTGTGTAAGGGCGGATTTTTATTTTGTTGTAGTTTTTTAAAATGTTCCAAATTTGGATTTTTTTACATTTTTTCTACTCAGAATCACGAGCTCTTTCGATCCTGGTAGAAATAAAAAACTGTTTTATTTTTTTATTTTTTCAATTAAAAAAAAGCAAGATAATATAAATCCGCCCGTAAGACAATAGTGTTAAATAAAAAAATATCAGTCATGTCCGTTTTTTACACGAAATGCCGCCGTGTGGTAGGAGTGGTGCCGATCACTGGTAATAATGATGTAAGCAGTTATTTTCTCTACTACAACCTCTAAGCCTTTTTCTTAAGTTTTCACGTGTACCTATTGAAACATTCGCGACACGTGATGCAGCCAGTGAACCCAAATCCCAGGGTAAAATTTGAATTTTCGTCACTAGCAGTTGTTCAATGTTACCAACTTACCAACATAATTAACGAACTTTAGTAATTACAACAAGTTAATATAGTCGGTATGTTTTTTGATTCAGTTTCACGTCAAACTCTAATTAAGTAAGTTTTTGTGTAACGTTTAATGTCGTAGGTATCTCCATGTTCTTCATGCTTGGAGTTTTGATTAATTAGAAATGTGACATATTTACACCTAATTCCCTTGCTGCAAATAATATTATATTATACTTAACAACCGATGTTAAACGATACTATTTCCATTATGATTTTTTTTTTATTAGGGACACTAATTTTCAACTTTGATGTTTGACGTCAGTTGCCAAGTAGATACCTATTAAATTACAGATTATATTGAAATATTTGTGATAAATAAATACACAAATAACGCCCTCGCCGGGATTCGAACCCGGAACCTCCGGTTTCAGCAGGGTATACTACTAACGAGGCTAATAATTATACCCGTAAATTTAGTTTCAGTTAGGCTTTTAGGCCGATCGAGATTACTCGGTCCCATAGTTATTTAAATAAGTACTGATTTTTCAATTCTAACTTAACAGAATCTGTCTGATAAATGTTAGCTCTATCCTTTTTTGACTGACGACCTGAGATAGGGATGGTAATAATTTTAACTAACGGATACTTTTAACTGAGAAGTGAAAAATCAGCCCTTAGTAGAGCAATTGAGTCATAAAAATTTAACAGGCAAGTAAACAGGGTGATTTTTTATATACCGGCCAAACTTTAGACGGTTAATTCTGAGGTCATATTGATGAATTTTTACTATGGGACCGTTATCCGATTCAAGAAAAAAAACTGACGTTCCATACAAACCTTGAGATATTAGTAGGCGGAAATGTGTGTAGCATCAGATTTTTTTTCTCGAATCGGGTGCCGGACTCGTAGTAAAAGTTCATCAATCATCATCATCAACCTATCTTAGTCCACTGCTGGACGTAGGCCTCTCCTATTAACTATGCGTATAGACGCATTAGGAGGTAAATGCCCATAATCGCTACGCTGGGCACGCGGATTGGCGATCGCAGTAATGTGTCCACTATGATGACGATGCTGCCCGTCATCAATCTTTTATCAAATAATGGTCAGTGACACTTAAATCCCTTAGTCTTTAAGTTAATCAATATGACCTCAGATTTAACCTTCTAAAATTTGAACGGTGAATAATCTCATCCTGTTTTACAAGTAGGTATACGAGTAAATGGTTTCGTGATATTCGTTATTTTAAAATATAACCTAAAAAAACTCCACAAGTAATTAGTTGTAAGTTGCCGGCCTAATTACAAAAGTTTATCCATAAATTAACTTACGCAAAAAATACGCCCAGAGCCAAAGAGCGCTGAAACTTGCGTTCTACTTGGATAAACTGTCAAAGGACTTAGTATTCTTGTCTTGAATGAACAGCCTGCACAAAGGGCATCAAGAGGAGTTGACAGCTAAATTGAATTAGGACAAACGATCGTCTGAGCAGACTTGGCATAATCAATCCTTAGCACTTCAACTGTCAGTCTTTTCAATGAAAAATACCTAACTTATAGTCCATAAAAGCTTAAAAGAGCTGTGGCAAAAAACTGTGGAACTTGTATAAAGACTGGTTAAATCAACGAATAGTTATTTATGTAAAAGTGATAATATTTGATTATTGGGCCTATTATCAAAAAACTCGACTACGTCTCGTTTTGTGATTGCGACCCTTTTGGTGAAACATAAACTATGAATTATGAACTGTCGCGTACAATACATTTCTAAGCTAAATATCATTTAATTATTTAAACCTTTGAATTATTGTTTTTACAATATTGTAAATATGAAAATCCATAAGATTGGTCTTAATATTGAAATATAAAATACATATAACAACGTTAAAAAGTATAATAAGTACTTTTATATTAGTACAGTCACGTGTGTGAGGAAAATATAAAATATTCACTGACGTTCATAATTTTACCAACTTGGTGAAAATGGGTGTGATAAGTTATATATTACATCACTAGGCTTAGTAGAATTTAGTACCTACAGTTTGACTATGCTTGGTATATTAATCTTCTTTAACTAGTTGGAAATCAGGGCGTTGATTATGCAAAAATGGTAATTAATAATAACATGACACTATGTAATTTGACTTGCAGATAAATGAGCAACACAGCAAATGGGTAAGGTGCGTATTTTAGTGACTTTGACAAAAAGAGATTAATTTATTTAATCTAACCCCTGAGCGTGAAACTAAACAGTTAAAATATAAATTTTGTTAAGACCATTCTTACATGGCGACCTTGACCAAACAACATCAATAGGAAATATGGCAGTAAATACCAAAAATTGTAAAGCGGTGTGGAATTTAATATAACTGCTGCAATTTCAGCATTGCTGCACCTTGCGAGCAAGAATAATAATGGTAACAAAATAGCATTTTATTTATTATGTACAAAAACGCCAAAAACCATTTTTTCATCACACTTGCTGTCTAAGCGCACCATTGCTTGCATGCATAGCGGGCGTAATAGAAAAGTGAAATTCCCTAGGGAGTAATAAAAATGTCAGTACGTCATTTAATCATTTTTTGTCTTAAAACTTATTTTTTGGTCGGCAAGTGTGATGAAAAACATTGTATGCATCACGGTCGGTAAGCGGAATACTAACTCGAGTCATTAAAAGCCCTTCGCCTACGGCGTCCGGCTTCAAACACTCTCGTTAGTAATTTCGTACTTACCTCCCTTGATGCACAAATTGCACAATGTACTATTTTTTTATTTAACAAAATGCGACATACCAGGCAACTTCTATTATAGTCCCAAACAGAGTTGGGCAAAAAGTAATCCGATTACTACTTCAGACTACTTTTGTATGTGTACTTTGTAATCAGATTATTTTTGCCCAACTCTGGTCCCCAAGTAACCTATCCAATTTAACAGATAACAAAAACACTCTGGACTCACCATAGTCTGGAAGCAGGAATGCAGCTGCACCAAGAATGGCGGCTTGCTGCTGAGAGCCAGCACCCGTTTCTCCACCATCGTGCATTCCACGTCGTCGTCCTGGATGATGATGTCCTTCTTCAGGATCTTGATGGCGTACAGCTCGTCTGTTCCCCGGCGTTCGGCTAGCATTACCTGTGAAGAAGTTTTTTTTATACCACGTCGATGGCAAAGAATCATACGGCAAGCCTGATGGAAAGCGGTCACCGAGCCTATAGACACTATCAACCCCAGGGATGTACATGTGCGTTGCCGACCCATTAAGTACTTGTACACTCCTTTTTTGAAGAAACTCATACTATAGTCCTTCGGGAAAACCTCGGCAGCTCATTCCACAGACCGGCTGCGGAAGGACATTCCTTTGAAATCGTGCGCGCGACCAGTTAGGTTGCAAGGTGTAAGGGTGAGCGCCTAGTCGATGGCGAGCGGTGCGATAATGAAAAGTGGATGTTGGCAAGTGGCATAATGTCCAACAACCCATTGTGCAGTTGGGGTCTTATGTTGATTTTGGTCCGTTATGGCCGAGGTAGTTTATACTTCTAGGAAACGTGTTTGAATGACGCGTAGGTATCAGCTGCTGCGAGGTGACGGCAGCAAGAATATGTCTGTCACAACATAAACTCTTCCCGCGGGTGTCGTAAGTCCCTTAGTAGTCTTGCTAAGGGATTAAAGTGTCACCGACATTTCGTTTATTGATGATGGACAGCAGCGTATCATAGTGGACACATTACTGCGATCGCCAATCCACTTGCCCTAGTGGCGATTATGGGCATTTACCTCCTAATGCATCTACATGCATAGTTAATAGGAGAGACCTACATACGTCTAGCAGTGGACTGAAATAAGCTGATGATGTTTGTCTAATTATATAACTTCAAAACCGTGTAGTGTATAATTTACCTTTCCAAAAGATCCTTTGCCAAGCACCATAATAAAGTTAAAATCGGATGCTCGGATGACGTCAGAAGCCGCCATGTTATGTGGAACCTCCCTATCCGGGGGCGGCGGGGCCCGTCTGGCCCCAACAGTGGTTGCCCTCATCTGGGTCTTCAGCTGAGCCAAGTCGGCGCCTTCTTCGGGCACTGGCACGTTGTAGAACTCTCCTTCTTCTTGAGTGAGGAACTTGAACCAGCCGTCGGCGGGAGCCTTCATCAGTTCCGAGATCCCGAAGGAGAGAGAGCCCATGAAATCGTTGCGGGACGTGCGGTCCCAATCCCAAGCCTGTAATTGATGGACGTTAATAGGTAGTTCTAATGGCGTTTGAAGCGTTCTCATTACCTTCCTTACATTACCTCTAAATTGAGCTAAAATAAACAATCGTGGTTGTATTGTATAGGTACGGTACAGTTTTATCAAAACACTCTTATTGCGGCTCAGTTGTCCAGAGTGAGGAAGGGAAATGAAGCGGTAGAAACGTTAATAGAACAACTCTAATATTCATATTGATTATTAGTATTATTACCTACTGCGAGAAGGCATTATTAAATGGATGTAGTTTACTATTTTTACGTTACATCCGAAAATGCGCAAATAGGTATTTTGAATCAAAAGCATCTCTGACTTAACGATTTTCGAAGTTCGGCTAAAGTTTTCAAGACAATTATGGTTTATTATCATTATCATAGTTATGACATGTTTATGTAATATTTACAGCTCATAAATAACTTACTCGTACTGGGTCAACATTCTTTTCATTGCCTTGTTTCATACCACTCGCCACTCTGTCGCGCTTTTAGTTGCTGTTTCGATTCAGTAATTTGGTGCACTCGTATCTTTTCCACGCTACATTTTAATCCATACCTACATCAGAAATTGAAAACAAAACATCATCTCATACAAAAATCACCACTGCGTCACGTTTTTACTTTTTAGGGACACAAAATAAGACAACGAAAACAATTTTGACCCACAAAGCAATTATGTACTTATTATTAAACCGCGATTAGAATGGGATTCGAAAGTATTGTTGGCACAACAGTGTATAAGTCAATCTAGGATATATTCATAGTTATATTAATAATATAAGTGCAGAGACTTACAGACGATAGATTAATTAATCACTCACTACAGTCACTACATCTATAAACAACTCTTTTCTTGGTAAATATTGTGTCAACAGTACTTTCGAATCTCTTTCTGATTCCGGTTTGATAATAATGATCAACTTTTAGCCAAGGCAAATGGTAAACCAAATGGTAAAACCAGTACCTCAATAAGCAGCCGTCGATCCTTATCCTCAGGCTTCAAGTCGAAGGTCAGGGTCTCATTCCACACAGGGTTGAGGGTGCTCCGGATGGTCTTAGTTTTTTTCTTGACGTTGTCCGAGTCAGGGATCAGCTTCATCTTGACGTAGGGGTCCGAGAGGCCGTTGGGGTCCATCGGGATCAGGTTGCGGCCTTGCTTTACTGTGGAGCGTTTGTTCAGTTAGTAAACCTCCCAAAAAGCAGCTGGTTAAGCACACCATCGAGATACGGTTCATGGATTTAAAAAGTGAATAACAAAGAATCAAAGAGTACAGCAGATCTGTTGTTTTGATAAAAACCTAATTGAGGCATAGCCGGATAAGTAAAACAAACGTTGATGTTTCCGCGGATCAAATTTTTGCATTTTTAGACATAGGTACAGTTTCCTAGCTGTTTCACTTCAGAGCGAAAGGGTTCCAAAAGTTCTTCAATATTTTTTTAAGTGTATTGGACTACGGAGATTAGAAAGCAATAAAAAGATTTCCCGGGAACTTTACAAACAATTCGACAATATAGTTAGCTTTCGTGTAAATAATATTATTAAGTATAAGTATTCTTTATTTAGGCATCTACACAAAACATACGGTATGCGGCGCGTATGGTCGCACAGGGTTTGTCATGTCGCATGCTACACTTGCCTTCGACAGTAAGCTTGTTGCCAGTCGCAGTGGCAGTCAGTTGTATGCGACCGCGTCCGTGTGATCATTGGGAATCTTCTCGCACGCTTCATGTCGCATGCGACACTCACCTTCGACAGTAAGCTTGTTGCCAGTAGCTGTGACAGTCAGTTGTATGCGACCGCGTCCGTGTGGTCGTTGGGAACCTTGTCAGCTTCATGTCGCATGCGGCACTCACCTTCGACAGTAAGCTTGTTGCCAGGCGCGGTGACAGTCAGTTGTATGCGGCCGCGTCCGTGTGGTCGTTGGGAACCTCCTCGCACGCTTCATGTCGCATGCGACACTCACCTTCGACAGTAAGCTTGTTGCCAGTCGCAGTGACAGTCAGTTGTATGCGGCCGCGTCCGTGTGTTCATTGGGAATCTTCTCGCACGCTTCATGTCGCATGCGACACTCACCTTCGACAGTAAGCTTGTTGCCAGTAGCGGTGACAGTCAGTTGTATGCGGTCGCGCCCGTGTGGTCGTTAGGAATCTCCTCGCACGCTTCATGTCGCATGCGACACTCACCTTCGACAGTAAGCTTGTTGCCAGTAGCGGTGACAGTCAGTTGTATGCGACCGCGTCCGTGTGATCATTGGGAATCTTCTCGCACGCTTCATGTCGCATGCGACACTCACCTTCGACAGTAAGCTTGTTGCCAGTAGCGGTGACAGTCAGTTGTATGCGGCCGCGGCGCTCCGTGTGATCGCAGCCGCACAGGTTGGGAACCGACTCCTCGCACCGCTTGTGCACGTTCATGTCGCATGCTACACGATAAATCAATAATTAATTGTCATTTATACAGTTGTCTAGTAATTTAGAATTCACATTCCGCCGCTATATATTTACTCAACCTCGTTTGATGGAAAAAAGACCCGTATATAGAGTGAAATAACGGTGACATTTCAATGAATGGATTGATGTAAATCTGTGGTTGAGCGAGTATTGCGACGATTTGTTTGGCGAACGGAGATCGCACTACAATACCTAGTTTGGCAAGGTTGTATGGTTTGGTGCATTGTTGAATCAATTTTCATCAATCAATACACGTTTCAAGTAACAAAATTATCTTTTAAAATAATCATAGCAATTTATTGCGTTCAATGGAAAACTGTCTTATGAGTACCTATCTCTTCTCGACTAGGTTTCAAGATCTTGCTAACTGATAAAAAAATACATTTAATAGATAGATCCCATTGGGCCTATGGAGATAATAAACCAACTTTAGATATACTCGTATTAAGATTAACTTACCTGTAGATGAAACAAAAATAATCCAAAATGCTCTTTTATTTTACTAGACTTTTCAGACACAAACTCATTAACCAAACTGTATCCAAAAACCTCTCTGAAGTTTTAAAATGTTTATCGAATTAACAAAACTTCTCTGCGAAAAAACTTAAATAAAATAAGATACTTACTTGAACTCTTAAGTTTTTAAGTACGTTAGTAAAAGTTGATAACTAGATTAATATCTAAGTTAAAACAAAGATTTAGATTATACTAAGTGGCAAACAAGTTGAGCATGCTTTTAGCGACATAAATGCAAGACAGAATAGATTGGAAGGATGGGAACATTTATTTTAATACATAATTTGTAGTTACTTTTCATTACAAAGTAATTTGGTAATTTGCATCACAACTGTGTAACATGTATTTAAATTATTTTTATACAATCTGTACGAGGATGTATTATTTTCAGGTTTGCAAATACCATCGGCCCACAACTCAATATGACATCATGTAAATAACAAAACATGTTCAGATTTTAATATTGGATATGTTCGAATAAGTAGGCCAGATATGCCTGCGTAATAAATACAGACACATATAATTAAAAAAAAAATAGTGTAGGCGCCAGAGTAACAGAAAATTTAATTTGAGTAGGTTTAAAAACTTGATATAAACATAGCAAAATAAATATCACTTTGAAAATGGTTATGGCCCAAACCAAGTAGGCGGTAAAAACAGCATAAGATTACTTGCATTCTATTTTGTAATAATACAGGAGATTGTATATTCATATCATATCATATTCACCTGTTTGCCTTCGTGTTTGCCGTGATTACACACATTGTACGAAGTTTAATGGTGTAGATAAACATATTAATATCATCACTCGTATACGTTTATGGAAATTAACATAAAAGTTATGAAGTATCAAACAAAAGTTTGATTGCCGTGTCATCGTCAGGCTAAGTAACTTGAGCAAAAATAAACAAACTAAGTAAATTAAAGAGGTTCTACGAATTGAAACAGAGTCGAAGATACTTTCATTTTGTTTTTATTCATGTATATTTAGTAAGGTAGGTAATTAATTAAAACATAGAAAAGGATATTAAAGAGTAATTCACTGTGTGGCATACGACGGAACATGTGAATTCACATGATATTGCTGTAATCTAGATCCGATAATAGTATTGGTGTCGCATGCCACAGGGACAAATTTTTGGCCCCGAGGTATAAATAGTTAAGATAGATCACATTTTAAAAGTTAAAGCTCTACTCTAAGTATATACGTTGACATTAACTTATTACGTATTTTCATTTTAAATCAAGTTTCAACCGTTTGTACTCAGCTACAACAATATATCGAGCTCCCGTGGGAGAACTCGGCAAGGATCGCTTTAAATTAACTGATTTGTTTTGTTTAACATTAAAATTACATTAGCAACTTCAGAATTCTAAAATCGGATTACAGTAAGCTGAGCTGTGGGCTGAGATAAATAAATAAAATCTGCTTTTCTTAACCTCTACCCTTTCGTGTTTAAGTATTTGGAAAATTAACTCCAAAAAGCTCTTAGCACTCACGGATCGGAAAATCGAGATCTACTTTTGATATTTCATGTAAATTATTTAAAAGGTGTGATTAAATTATAAATTTGTTCTAGCCATGCAAATCTACGTATTGGTCGGGTATGTGGTAAACTATCCTGAAAACATGCTTGATGATGAAGAGGAAGCAAATTCTAGTAAGTAATAAACTAACCCCCATTTTTCATAAACGTTTGCTAACTTAACAAGCCGCTAATAATTGTTTGTCCCTTTTGCTCTTATGGACACATTGTTACCGAAAGGGACAAACAATTATTAGAGGCTTGTTAAGTTAGCAAAAGTTTATGAATAAAGGGGTAAGAATTTAAACGAACATACTATGTATTAACAATCTATAACATAATGAACATTAAACAAGCAAAGTACAACACAGAAACTTATCTACTTTAATTAAATGCACGCTCGACAAATACGAGAACGAATAATACGTAAAAAACATACTATATTTGCGCTGTAGGTAATTTTACGAGTAAATATTATTCGCAAACAGTAAGTTTTTCATAATGTTATCAGAACTACTAAGTAAGAAATTATATTAAAAAGTAAGTGATTACAATCGTCAACAATTACAATTAGAGCTAAAAAACATGCTTAAAGTAACATGCTAGTGAGTGTCTTCATAGAGATAGATGAAAGAGAAATCATCAAAGCCAATTGAAATAAGCAAAAAAAATTAGCATTGAGCACGAAATAAAATTGATGAATTAAAAACCGTTGATAACATTTTCTTGTTGAAATACGCCCGTAAAAAATATGCCAGTATGCCTACACTATTAAATTTCATGAAAATGGGTTTATAGTGGAGGACTCCATTTTCAATTAAACTGATACGTAGTACCTACTGTGCGTTCTCTTAGACAGTCTCGTAGTCATTTGTTGTTGGAATATCACCTTTTGGAATGACATACGCTATTATTTAATCGGATTCGTCTTTTTTTTAAATAAAAAAGGACATTCAATATTGTGCTTTATCAATTTCATCACATTTTGACTATATTCCAATGTAATGTAATAAACTAATAATTTATTTAAGTTCCATCTGACTGAAAATATCCCTTGTTCACATAACACGCACAGTTATGAAGGTCCAAATTTATTATTCTTTTACATCCTACAATTCTTGTAAGACAAGGTAGGGCACATTCAAAATGAAGGTCTCTCGGGAGTCTTTCGTCATCATCGTGCGACTACGGGCGTTCCTCATTCCTAAATAAAGAGACAATTATTATTAAGACGAATCGCGAATTCCCTCAAGGAGTCGCGTCAGCGACAGAAGCAGTATTTGCAAGTTTAAAATTAGGATTTACTTTATTTCAGTACAACTGGGCATGATAAAAATATTAAAAGACTGCAAAAGTTTCGACTTTCTTTCGGATCTTAGAACTTTTTCTCATTCTAATTCTCTGTGTTAATGATAATTAATTTCTTCTTTTAAAAATCTTAATGATCATGTGTTTTGGTGTAGATATAGGTACATCAATACCTATAACATATTGTGTTCATTCATTGCTAAGGGGCCACGCATCTAGTATGTGTTCATTCAATTACTTTATACAAGCTTTTATATCAAATTATTTGAGTACTTTTGTAAGTCCATAATATTATTTATTTATAAAACCTCATTTATAATAAAAGCTTGTCAAGCATCAATATCTGAAAAACTTTCTCTAAAAATTATTAATTTTGACGTTGAACAGCTTATGTTCATCATCAAAAACACAATAATGGTGCATTCAAGAGAAAGCTTTCTTTTGTAGCCTATAATTCGCGACTAAAACATTTTCGCGAATCGAATGAATAAGAACGCCTTCAGTGATGCACGTAAAGAAAACTAGTTCAGACATTGACGCATTACCGTTGCAAATTTTATCTGACATCCAGGTTCCATTCTCCTACAGGGCTAGGCGGCAGTACCTGCACACTTGAGTCCCTGCGTGGCCAGACCATGGAGAAGCGTACCACAATGGTCACAAAACGTCGGGGCAATGAATGTCCACGTATTCCATTTGTGGGGGGCGTAGGCGGCCTTGACAACGTAAAAATAGGTGAGTAAAGTTAGTAGAAAATGGGTGAAATGTAGCTGCGATTAGACTTGAGCCGAATCCCTGATACCAATAAAATTTTAAGTTGCTCCAAAGTTATGACAAGAATCAAGAGGCGCCTGACTGACTTAGGAGAACGCTTTCCTATAATTTCATTTCGAATCTCAGCATCACGGCTCAAATCTACCCGCAACTCCTAAAAGAAAGAGAAAAGCATTAGCAAAGCACCACCACCAAGCAGATCTGAAAAGAGCGAGCACACAAAGCGTTAGTCCAAGCGAGGCGCCGCGGGTACCTTGGCACTTGAGGCCCTGATGGATCAGCCCGTAGAGGAGCGACCCGCAGTGGTCGCAGAAGGTTGGTGACGCGTATGTGTGGACGCGGAAGTTGTGTCGCGTTCGCGTGTCCTGTTGGTTAAGGTTGCTGTTGTAGGTGGTGTATCAGGTCAATTTGGACACGTGCCAGTGTAGTCTTTACGGGTTACCCTTCAGAACAAGAAAGATGCGATATCCGTTGACCAACTTGTTTTTGAAGGATTCGCTTAATTGGACGATTATGAGGCACACCTCAAATCCACAGATTTAGGATAGGAATTACGAAATGAGGACAGAAGTAGGGTAGGTGCTAAATCCTGTGAGAAATAACTGATTAACATTATGTTTTGAACATAGACTTTTTGCCAAAATATTTCGTCCAATCCAAAATAAGACGAATCACTGTAACAGTTATGTACAGAAGGTTGGATAAATAAATAAATAAATAAATATCTTGGGACATCTTACACAAATCGACCTAGTCCCACGGTAAGCGGATGGGTTGGAATTTGGGATAGAAAGAAAAGAAATGTTAGAGAAACATGTTGCTATTATGTTTATCTTTGTAAGGAATAAAAGAAATTGACGAGGTTTGAAACCGATATGAGAAATATTTATTTTGTCTACACGTACTCCTTACCCACCCCTTATTTTTTAGAAACCCGCTACAATATAATTACTTACGTAATAAAATTGTATGTTCTTTATTTTGCTAAATTCATCAGTATTGTAAACAGTTATGGCTATAATGATGATATAATAAAAGCGATATAAATATGAGAAGTTTCTCTAATTTTATTCACAATTCAATTGTGACGTAACCCCATAACCTATATAATTGTTTTTTTTTTTATCGAATTTCGTTCTGCTTGTTATGGATAAAAAAAAACAAAATCCATAAATAATCCCACGATTGAAAGTTGAATCCGTTTAGAATTTGTCGGTAAGACTAAGCAATGGAATGCCGACACAACCATTTGACCCGGAATGAGTGTGATGTCAGAGTGAGTATGAGGATGAAGAACAAACACGAATACAAGTCCGGCACAGTCCACAGTATACAAATAACGGCTAAATACTTACTTGCCTGAAAAAAAAGCCTTAATAATATTAAAAATTGTATTAGAGCTGGCGACTTCCTCGCACAACGCATTAGTATTGCGATACAGCGAGGAAATACCGACAGCATCCTCGGTACAATACCACAAGGGCCAAATTTAAATATACGTTAGGATAGTTAGATTTAATTTACGTATGTATATAAATTGTACAGTTATAAAAATAAAGACCGATAAAAAATCATATTATAACAAAAACCACCTTTTTTGAAGTCGGTTAAAAAATTAAGTGTGCACGGAAAAGACATGTCCAGTGCTTAAAAAAAATCATGGTAAATTCACACCTTATTCTGTTAAAGTAAGGTGGTTTTTCCTTCTGTAATTTGAATTGACTAGACATGTTCTTTCCGTGGACCCTTCAACTGTAGGTACAATTCCTGTCTAGTGGCTATTCATAAGATTGATGTGCCATAAGTGGAAAGTTTCCCAAACGTTGGAAAAGTTTTAAGATGTTTGGGAAACTTTATGAAATAAAAGCAATTTCTAGATTATGGAAATTTTCAATCACATAGCACGATGCGATTATTCATAATTTAGAAAACTTTCCGTGACACGTCTCTGTCAATATGTAATACATGGATGAATATTTATATTGTATTCGTATTTAAAACATCGTCAAATTGCTATGGCAATATATTACTATTAAATTCTTCGTAAAGTTAAAATCAATTACATAGCTCAATTATTTGCTTCCGCACAATATAAATAATTCTAGACAACTTTAGGGCAAACCGAGTGTAATTAAATACCATATCAGCGTTGGCAACTTTTTATTGCTTCTCAAAGTTTCCCATTGTTTCTTTTATTGTGTTCGGTACACAAACTATACGAGAACAGTAGGCCTACCGTGAACTTCGTACCTAAGTCGTTTTCGAGCATACACATGCTACATAATCATGTGTCAGCTCAACGAAGGATTGGCGCCTTTAGAAGATTTGAATCTGCCTGTATATATTTTTTTGGAATTTCATGTCCCATAATCTTGCGAAAGTACCTAGGATCGGTGTCGTATATAGGATATTTCGCTGAAAGAAGACTTTATTTTATTTTGAAAATGAAATAATACTGCGCTCAAACAAAAAAATCCAAAGATATAGCTTTTTCTAGCCATCGAACATACTTTAATACGAAACATTTTTTTTCGTCATTTTATGATGTCATTTGAATGGATAATAAATATCAATTTTTCTTAAGAAACATAGTATCTAAAACTAATAGAGTAATCAAAATTGTTTGGTTCAAAATTCGAAAAAAAAAAATTGTTGGTTCGATTTCCCGCTGAAGCAAGAAATTGAAAAACTTTGAATGCAATTTTATTTGCCTTTAAAAATAACATAAAGTCTTCTTTCAGCAAAATATTGTCTTTAGAATATTTAAGGTGCTTTCGGACGCCCATGCCTTTCATACCTTTTTGACAACATATTTATGACTATTTGCTACATAATCTCTCTAACAAGCCAACTTTTGCAAGAAAAAAGTACTTTGTCTCTCCTTAATCGGAAGTTTGTTATGAAATATCTATAAAAGGGTCGGAGCCAGAGTTGGGCAAAAAGTAATATAATATTCCTTATTATATTACTTTTTGCCCAACTCTGGTCGGAGCTACTGTATTTACTATAATACTGTTCAAATCATCGTCAAAGAACTAAGCCTGCGTCGACAAATTGCTATTTGTTTGTGTTCAATAGGATTTTCGGCATTTCGACGCTTTGTTGATGATATGACGCCAATACAATACGGTAAAGGAGGATAAAAACTTTAGCTATCTCTTCAACACTCATTGACACAAAACGGTTAATGATAATAATTATAATGTCAAAGATAATGTCGACCACGTGCACGTGTCTACTACTTCATTTATGTTATGTTATGTGTTATACATATGCCAAAACATCCTCGAATAACTTCAAAATAAAATAATAATAAAATTATTTCTAGAAACATCTTCTATATTCGACCTTTCTTTCTACTACATTAAACAAAACTTGGGTTATTTATTCTCAGAATCACGAAGACTACTGATTAAAAAAAAACAATACTTAGTGTTTTCTTGCAAGTTAACTTAGGTTTTAATATGTACGTGTATTGTATAGACCGCAAAAAACTGTCGCTTTTTGACCTTCGACATTCAAAAATATTATATGTCTGCAATATCACAGAACATGAAACCCTTTAAACTAAACATGTATTATTCAATGTAACCTCCACGACTTTCTGTTCAGATAATATATGAAAATGAAATGGTTAGTCATAATTTTATGTCTGAGTTCTTGACTTCAAACGGCAAATATATAAAGGTTTATGTATTTTTTAAGTATGTTTCATTATTTACACAGGTTTCTTTTCGCAAAAATCGTCTGTAGTAAAATGTGATACTTAAATACCTTTTACCTACTTGAAAATATTTATTCAGCATTTCAAAATATAAATATATTCTACCATAATCAAAGTATAGACATAACTACAAAGTGGTTACACAAACAAAACTTACAAACCTGTAAATCATTGTCAGTTTAGATAATAATATCTAACAGAATAATAAACGAATATTAAAGAAACATTTACAATAAAATATTTTCTTTCTTACATTCCAAATAAAAATATTTTTGATAAATAGCGTAACAACGATTCTAAAGAAAATATACCATTTATAACAAACAGCAGTACAAAAAAGTAAAAACCTTTATGCCGTCGGCATAACATAAATTTTCCCTTGGTTTGTACAAGTTTTTCATTAAACCTGTATTATGTTTTTAAATATCCCGACCTTTCCCGTCCAACT
>JALPQI010015767.1:0-21912 GCA_025490895.1 Thaumatotibia leucotreta | reverse complement strand
TAAGCCATGTCTCAGAGAGAGCAAAAATGAAAGGTTTAAATTTGTTTAATAAATAAATGAAATCTTGTTTTTTACTTATTATACTTCTGCAGTTCCATTGAACTATTTTGTCCATTATTTTTAATAGTATATACAAGCTCTTCAAGCAAGGGGGCAACGTGGGACGGTATGGTTATATTAGGCTTAGATAAGGTTTTAATTAAAGCTTTGATTTCCTCAGCGACAGATTGATCGTTAGCTTGGGTCTCTTTATGAGAATCTTTTCTCAGAGCAACCCCATTAGGTGAAGATGGAAGAGATTGTTCACTAATTAGTGACTTATGAGCAGCCACATCGTAACCTGTGGCAGTTTTTCTTGATGGGGAACGAGGTTTGAGAAACACAGTTTTTTTGTATGAATGAGGAGGCATATAAGAATCTGAGACTGGTTTACGAGTGTTGTCTGGTAAACTTGAGCGAACCTGGGTTTGATTTTGTGTCCTAAGAACATCTGCAAAAGATTTTGTAACAGTTGGATGCAACTTCACTGCTTCTCCATACGAGATGCAATTATTCGCCATAGATACTTTTATGTCTCTTTGCCTTTTGTGCTCTGGACATGATCTGTTCGTGGCGAAATGGAAACCATTGCATAAACAGCAAATGGAATCTTCCTCCTCCACAGAACAGGTATGTCCAGAGTGCAACTGTCCGCACTTGAAACATTTAGGCTTTGACCTGCAGTTGTTCTTAGTGTGTCCGAATTTACAACAGTTAAAACACTGGATCGTAGGGAAAATGTACAATTCCACGTTTAACGCATTGTAGCATGAAAAAATCCTTTTTGGCAATACTTGGCCGTCAAAAGTTATGACAACTGTTTCGGAGGGTTGCCAGGAAACAGACCCATTCGATATAACCTTATGGTTTAAACGCCGAACCTTGATTACTTTTCCACATCCTACAGGAACAGAAATATTTTCTATAATTTCCTCCTCCGACCATTGTGCTGGAATGCCGCGGGTTAGGCCCATGCGGGTCACTGAAAATGAAGGAATATATGCGGATAAATTATTTAGCCCGAGACACGGATCCGTGACAAATAAATTAGCATCAGTGTGAGATGAAAATGCCATAGAAATTCTGGTCCTGCCAATTCGCTTTACGCTTCCATTAATGATATTTTTAAAGTTTTGCTTGACTAAGAATTTACCGAAAGCCACCGGGTGCAGGGACGAGTTGGGATCAGTTTGTTGCTTCAACTGTACATGGACTGTAAATGGTGCCGCGTCTGAGGGAGTAAACAATTCCCTACCGACTTTTGAAGAAGAATCATTACTGCCATTCTTATTGTTAAAATTAGCGTCTATTTTTTCATTAGGCTTATTGTTGCTTGATTGAGCTGGGATTTCTTTTAGAGTGTCTATTTCACAATCACAAACATAATTGCCGCCATTATTCTTTCTACGTTTTTTATTGCAATGTTTGCAACGCTTGTACACCTTAGGCCTTTTCAGTTCTGATTTACTACTTACTGAGGTATCAGTATCCATTTCCGATTCAATCACGACGTTCATACCGACCTGGAGGTTTCCACCACCAGGATCGGGAGGATCGTCCCCCATTACTACACTTATATACTAAAACTTACCAAATAAGATGAGATTACACTACCTATATATACAAAAATACTAAAACATATACAATAAAAAGAAATATATACAAATTATCACTTTCCTGACCAATATTATCTAAAATTTAGAATTATAAAATTAAGAAAAGCGAAAACCCGACCGACGCGTTTCACGTTTCCCGCGCTTTTTCTCCTCTGGCTTTACTCCTTGCTTGTTTCCACAGCAAGGTGAATTTGCCAATGTCAAGGTGATTGTTGTTTTCCTTTTCCGATGGACTTTCACACGTGAGGAGAACGAGTTTCTATTTTTTTTTTTTTTTTTTTTGGTGATAGGATAGTATTGGGATACCTAAAAACAAACAATTTTATTTTGACTTCACAGACGAACACATGACAATTACAAAAGTTAAGCAAAAAAGCGGGAGCGGATGACAGTTTGTTAGTCGTGCCAACATGAAGGAAGGAAGACGAAGATAAAATTAGAATAAATACAATAGTTACATAGGTGATATAGATTAGAGTTTTATGTTATGAGCTTGAATAAATTTAATGAGAATACTAGTCAGAGGAGGGTCCATAAAGCAGAGAAGCGAGCTGAAGCAAGTAGGTCGTGGGATATAGTCAGGCAATGCATCATACAGTGAAGAATTGTACTTTAGGCACGCAAAGAAAATATGGTCTAAATTACCTTCGTCGAGGCCACATTCACACAATGAGCTATCCCGGACCTTAATCTTTGCCAGAAATACCGGTGAACAAACGTGGCCTAAACGCAAACGGCAGATGGTTGATGTGACCCACTTCGGAGACTTGCGGAATTTATAGAACCAAGGTTTGCGAGGGATCTGGGGTTGTATATTACCATAGTGCCGCCCAACTCGAATCCTGGAGGAGTCCCAGTACTCCTGCCATGCATAGAACAGGTCAGTTTGCGCGCGTGTTAGTATGTCTGAGCTGTATATAACATTATGGATAACTAAGCCTGATGTGATAGCCTGTTTTGCCCAAGTATCAGCCGTCTCATTACCAATGATGCCACAGTGGCTTGGCACCCAACCTAAGATCACAAGAATGTCCCTAGCTTCCATTTGACGCAGAGTGTTTTAATTTGTAGTATTAGTGGAAATTTACCTTTCATTCTGAACTGATTGCCCGCGATGGCTTGTAAGCAACTTTTACTATCAGAAAAGATGATGACTTTTTTAATATTGTGAGAGTCTGCATACTTAATTGCTTCCAGGATTATTATTATTATTATTATTATTGTGTGTTATCAGGCAGGCAGTTGAAACAACTGATAGGTGCCTGTATCCAGTTTATCTTCACTTAGTAAAGAGTATTCTTTTGGGTAGTTAGGTGTTTGTCTAGTCTATTCTTAAATTGATTGACATTCGCTGCTGAGATTACGTCTTCTGGTAATTTGTTCCACATTTTGACCACTCGGTTGCTGAGAAAGTGTTTGCGAGGGTTATTCTTGTGCAGATCAACTGATAGTTTGAATTGATGGCCTCGAGTTTGGGTGTTATTGTTATGCTTGAAGATGTCCTGAAATTGGTCTAAGTCGTAATATCCCGTCAGAATTTTGTATGTTTCGATCAGGTCCCCACGCTTTCGGCGATCTTCTAATGTCGTTAGCTTCAGCACTTTCAGCCTTTCTTCATAGGACATGTTTTTTAGTTGCTTCGGTAGCTTAGTGAAACTACTTTGCACTTTCTCAAGCATCTCAATGTCTTTGACAAAATATGGGCTCCACACTTGAAACCCGTATTCCAAAACAGGTCTAACATACGTCTTGTATATCTTAAGCATGAGTTCAGGTGTTAGTATTCCAAAGGCTTTTCTGGCGAGATATATTATGGACTTTGCTTTTTTGGTGATGGTTGTCAGGTGTTCTTCCCATTTAAGGTTTCCGGTAATTTTGATACCCAGGTCTGTTTGTACTTTGACTGGCTTGAGTTTAGTTCCTTCTAGGGTGTATGTAAGATGCGGATTATGGTAACCAACTTGTAGAACTGTACATTTTTCAGCATTCAGACTTATGAGCCATTCCTTCGACCATTCTGTTATCTCGTCTAGGTCCTTCTGCAGTTGGTGAAAGTCAGTGAGAGGGTTAGCAAATACCTTCGTGTCATCTGCGAAAATACTGACGCTGCAATTGAGATTATGTGGCAGGTCGAAAGTGTATATTATGTACAGCACTGGTCCAAGGACAGAACCCTGTGGCACGCCACTGTGGATCTCACGGTGCTCTGACAAGGTATCGCCAACTCGTACACAGAAGTTACGTTCTCGAAGGAATGCCTCAATCCAGCTGAGAAGCTTTCCTCGTATACCCACGAATTCTAGTTTGTGTAACAGTCTTGCCGTTGGGACTTTGTCAAAAGCTTTCTCATAGTCCAAGTAAATGATGTCTACAGGTTCTCCATCATTGAAACTTTTAGTCCAGGAGGAGAGGCATGAAAGCAGGTTGGATACTGCAGATCGGCGAGGGCAGAAGCCGTGCTGCTGGTTGCTCAATACTTCATGCTGGCTGAGGAAGTGCCTTATATGCCTAACTATGACCTTTTCCATTAATTTACAAACTACACTCGTTAGGCTGATTGGTCTATAGTTAGCCGGTTCTAGTTTTTTTCCCTTTATAAATATTGGCGTTACAACAGCTGTTTTCCATTTCTTTGGTAATACTCCAGTATCATATGATTGTTGCATTATGTTGGCCAACGAATCCGCCACATCGCAGTTCTTTAACAAGATCACAGGTATGTTGTCTGGTCCTGGTGAGGAATCTGCTTTCGTCTCTTTGACCGCTTGCCTTACTTTATCTGCTGTGAATTCTATGTCTGTGATGGAATCATCTATTCTGAGATTAGGGTCTAGTATAGGTAGTTGGCCTTGTGGTTCCTTTTGGAAAACACCTGCGAACTGATTAGCAAACACCTCTGCAATTTCTGTACTTATCGTTACGGTTTCCCCTTTGGTGTTACAAAGAGCCGATGGTACACTAACCTTAGTTGACACTTGTTGTCTTATATAAGAATAGAATTTCTTCGGGCCAGCCTGTACTAGGTCTGTCTCGTAGGTAATGCGGGACGATCTACATAGGTTTATTAGTTTATTGTTGATTTTTCTGTAGTTACTATAAATTTCGTGTAATCCAGTTATTGAGTATCTTTTCCATAGGTCTCGCTTCTGGTTCATGAGGCTAAGAATATCCTTAGAAAGCCAAGGTTTGTTCGCGAAACAGGAGTTCATCGGCCGCATTTGGGGAACAAATAGACGAGTTGCATCTTCAAGAGAACTACAGAAGTAATTGAATTGAGTTTCCACACATTGCTCATCTTTAAGGTTTCGCAATGTGGTACGCAGTTTGGCATAGATTTTTTCGTAGTCAGCCTTTCTATAGTTATATCTAAGTGCTGTAGGTTTATTGTGGTCCTCCGCTTGAATTTGTATACTTGCCAATAAGCAGGTGTGATCACTTTTTCCAATGGGTGCTTGCTGGTCTATGTCGGCAATCAGAGCATCATCGTTAGTTAGTACTAGGTCCAGAAGGGACGGTTGGTTACCTTGACGGTACCTTGTGTTTTTATCAACAAGCTGTTCAAAATTACTGTCCCTATACCACTGAACAAAATTTTTTTCTCTTGGTGTCAAGTACTCAGTGTCATCAAGAGGCCATTTGACACCTCCAAGATTGAAGTCTCCCATTATGACAGTGCTGCAAGATTCGGACGTGTTACTTAGCTCATCAAATAAATTTGCCACTGCTTCTCCAGTAAAAATTGAGGATGATGGAGGACATTTGATTGTTAGGGCTATTTTGTATTTTGGAATCCAGACTGCTGCTCCCACACAGGTTGCGGGGTCTACTTTTGAGGCGTCAGTAAACATTGGTAGGTAATCTGGCCATTTATTTAATAATTTATCAAATTTATTATTTGCACCTGGATCATTTTTGAAAATGCCAAAGTCTAATAATACTTTGGGGGAGTAAATTATGGTTTCAAAAGCTATTTCAAATAAGGGGTTAGTTCCTGAACTATATGTGATTGAATTGTTGTTATTTAATTTTGATAGGGTTGTTATAATTCTTGGGGGAGTTTTATGTGTCCAATATCGGTTTTCAGTGACCTCAGATGCAAGGGACCGCAACCGTGGAAGGAGCCTGTGATTGGACATTGAAACAGCTTTAGTCAAGAACCTGTCAGCAAGATATTGTCTACGCAGGTGGAGAGGGGCCTCCACACACTCAACCTGCATGGCATTTTTGGGAGAAGACTTCATGGCTCCTAATATAATGCGCAAACATTTAGCCTGTATAAGGTCTAATTTGTGTAAGTATCCCTTGTTGCATGGTTCCATTATAAAAGACCCATAATCCATATGACTGCGGATGGTGGCATTATATAGTAACTTTTGACAATAAGGGTGAGAACCCCACCACACACCTGATAATGTTCGAAGCATATTAATGCTCTTTTCACATTTTCCTATGATGTATTTATGATGTGAAGTGCCAGACATATTATAGTCCAGAATGACACCCAGAAATTTCACAGACTCCTTATTGGGAATGATATCTCCATCACAGTGTAAATCTGCAGTGGGCATGTTTCTTCTACGGCTGAATGTCACTGCCGAGCTCTTTGATGGAGATAAAGTCAAGCCATGCTCATCAAACCAATCCTTCAGGTATCCTAAGGCTGTGTTCAGACTTGTTGTTGCTTTCTCCATTGACTTTGAGGAGGTATATAGTACCAAATCATCTGCGTACTGCAGGATATTACAGAATGATAGGACTGACTGCTCCAAATCAAAGGTGTAAATGCTATACAGCAACGGACTGAGAACCGAACCCTGAGGGAGACCCAGTGGCGTAACTAGGGGGGGGCAGGGGGGGCACGTGCCCCGGGCGCCAAATTAGAGGGGGCGCCAAATCGGCCAACATTTTTAATTTCCTTTTGCATAATTTATACATTAAAAAATTTAAATTTCATAAAATGCTAGATTGGGACATTTTCCCCGGGCGTCAAATTAGGCGGGGCGCCAATTCCTTCTGCAAAACTTATACATAAAGTGACAAAATGCTAGAAAGGAACATTTTGTCCGATAGTAAAATGGCCAAAAAATTTTGATTTCCTCGTGCATAATTTACATGTAAATAAATCAAATATCTGTAGGTACGAGTATGCGTAATCTATCAGAAGGGGCGCCAAATCGGCGAAGATTTTTTGATTGCCTTTTGCATAATTTATATATTACGAAATTGTCGAATTAAGCGGGGCGCCAAATCAGCAATTTATTTTGATTTCCTTTTGCATAACTTACACATAAAGAAAATCTTCATGCGTATATTAAAAAAATGCTAGATTGGTACATTTTCCCTGGGCGCCAACTTAGGAGGGGCTCCAAACAAGCCAAAATTTTTGATTTCATTGTGCATAATTTATTTATTATATATTATTTATTTATACAAAAATAAATCAAAAGTGTATATGCGTAAACTGGGCCCCAAATCGGCCAAGATTTTTTATTTCCTTTTGCATAAATTATATTTTCCCCGGCCGTCAAACTAGGCAGGGCGCCAAATAATAATATGCATAATTTACACACAAAGAAAATCATTTTACATAAATTCAAAAAATGCTAGTTTGGTACCTACATTTTCCCGGGGTGTCGAATTGTGAAGGGCTCCAAACCAGCCAAAATTTTTGATTTCCTTTTGCATTATTTACACATAAATAAATCAAATTTTTTTATGCGTAAATTCACAAAAAGCTAAAAAGAATATTTTTTTACCATGTATTTCAGAAATACCGTACTCGCTTTCTATAGGTTTCACATTTTTTTTCTCTTATCCATTTGGAGAAGTTTTAATACTAAAAGTATGAAAACAATTTTATATCCTGTGCTGCATGTAGTACTTACCCGTATTACTCTTCTTAGCATCGAATAAATTGAAAATGTACCTATTCAGTTAGATTAGAACAGTTGCATTTATTTTGTTTCCTAGTAGGTAGGTAGGGCCTTTCCTGCCTAGTAGGTTGAATTTTGGATAAAATTGTGGTATCCTAAAAGTGACCCTATTTAGGGTTTCTTTCTACCCAAACTAAGACCCCTTTTAGTTTCGTCTGGTCAGACTAGACCGGCAGTACGAGTACTAGAAAGTTGCGATTTAGTGAATTTGGTCAAGGTATACATATTCATTACGCAGACCAGATAATATAATAAAATATAGAACAATAGTAAATTGTGTCACAAGGGTACAACAGAAAGTCCTTGAAGAGAAAAGTGTCACTTTAATACCTCCTAGCAGGGAAATTTCTCTATCGCACGTGTACCTATTCTGGTACGACGTTTTTCAGTACATTTGGCCCTCCGAAGACCTGACGTAGAATGAACCACTTCTCGCACTAGCACGTAAAAAAGCGCCATACGTACTGAAAATAGTACATTACGACACAAGTGCGAAAAACATGAAATTCGAAACGAGTGGTGAAGTTTTAAAACACGACCGATAGGGAGAGTTTTTAATCGACACGAGTTACAAATTTCGTTTTTGCACGTGTCTCGTACGACGTTTTTTAGTACAGATGGCCCTCCGAAGTTTTGAACCTGACGTAAAATGACCCACTTCTCACACTTTAGCCTAAAAAGTAAACCATCTGTACTAAAATAGTACATTACGACACAAGTGCGAAAAACAAGAAATTCGAAACGAGTGGCGATGTTTTAAAACACGACCGATAGGGAGTGTTTTAAATCGACACGAGATTACGAATTTCGTTTTTGCACGCGTCTCGTACGACGTTTTTTAGTGCAGATGGCCCTCCGAAGTTTTGGACCTGACGTAAAATGACACACTAGAGCCTAAAAAAGGCACCATCTGTACTAAAAAATATGTTTCAGTACAGATGGCGCTTTTTTACGAAATCGAAATCTTCGGAGAGCCATAAGTACTGAAAAACGTTGTACGATACACGTGCGAAAACGAAATTCGTAACTCGTGTCGATTTAAAGCACTCCCTTCGGTCGTGCTTAGATTTATCTCCTCTCGTTTCGAACTTCATTTTTTTCGCACTTGTAGCGTAATGTACTATTTTCCCCTATACGTAAAGTGGCGATGGATTTACTGCCAGCAATGTCAATATTAGGTGTTAAGTTAACTTTGGAAAACGAGAAGGGGGGGGGGGCGCAAATTTGGCACTTGCCCCGGGCGCCATTTACTCTAGCTACGCCCCTGGGGAGACCTCTCCACAGTACACGAGGGGGATAGTAAGAAGTACCATCCCGGATTTTAATGGATCTACCCATGAGAAGGTTGGTGACAATTTGGACAATCTTCACAGGGATGCTCAGATTAAGCATTTTTGCTCTGAGCACCGGAAGAAGGACATTGTCGTAGGCTGCAGAGATGTCTAGGAAGCATGCCAACAGATGTTCATTCTGTGATAGGGACAGTCTGATGTCTGTGGTTAGTATATTTAGGTTATCCATTGTACTCCGCCCCTTGCGGAAACCGAATTGAGTATCAGCCAGAAGTCCCCTGTTCTCTACAAACCACTCCAATCTATTTTTAACTAGGTGTTCGAGAATCTTGCCCATTGTAGCAGAAAGCGCAATTGGTCGGTACGAACTAGCCAAATCTGGGTCTTTATGTGGTTTCAGTATTGGGATAATGACTTGGCTCCTCCAGTCCTCTGGAATTTCCCCTGTATGAAAAGTATGATTTAAAATGTTGAGTAGGTACTCTTGCGAAGATGCGTTTAGCTTGGTTAGGAAACAGTAGGGAATGCCATCTTCACCAGGTGTGGTATTTCGGAGTCCATCAAGTACCAACCTGAGTTCTGAGCTAGAAAACGGTCCTTCCAGAGGGCCTGCAGTTACAGACAGTAGTGGCGGTATTATGCAAGAGGCCTCAGGGACAGTTGGTGGAGCCAGCCTGTCGGCAAAGTCTGATAACCAGGGCGCATCTGAAGTTAGTATAGAGTCTGGCTTGGATGAGCCCCTAAATCTTTTAATCTTCTTCCATACTAGAGAGGGAGGTGTTCTAGGAGACAAGCTCTCACAGAACTCCTTCCAACCCCTTTTCTTAACCTTAGCCAGGAAACGTTTGGTATGAGCTGAAACTTTTTTAAAAGACAAGTAGTCATCCATGTTACCAGTTATGTTAAATTTATTTTCTGCCAAATTCCTTTTTTTAACTGCTGCAGTGCAGTCTGCATTCCACCAGGGAGGAGAGGGAATCTTGTTTGTATAACCTATAATATTCTTTGACAATGTTGACGTTGACATTTTCTGCGTTTTGTGATTGCATCTAGTCATCTTATCATCATTCACTAAAACAATTGTTACTTATAGAATTTTAGGATTTATATGTTAAAATCATCATATTATATAAAGGTTTGTATTTTACACTAAATTCTCAAACAAATTATTTAATTATCATTAATATGGAACAATTTCCATGAGCATTTTACGTTTTGTTATTCCAAAACCAAGATCATTACTTTGCCACACAAGTGAATAATATGCGTTTTTACACGTTCGTATTAAAGGATAAACGAGCACTTTACGAGCTAGTGAGGGAAAAAAAATAATTTCTTACTTAGTTAAAAACCGCTAAACGGACGCAACGAAAACAAATTTCCGCCATCTTGCTTATAAACACATGTCAGTTTTTTTTAATACAGTTACGCCAACAAATCAGTAATAAGTTTGAAAGTTCATTAAACCTTGCAAAATTAACCTTAAGAACATAATATACGTATCTAGTTTTCAAACTCCAACTACGTTTTAGTTATGTACGATACATCGTACACCATGCATTTAAGGGTTAAGGTTGAAGTACCTTCGAAACAGTACGGATGTCGCTAGTGATTAGTTTCACAATACCATCGACTGAATTCGCTGTGATCGACGGAACGTCGTCTGGTGTAATTGGGAGCACGTTGGGTCGGTATATTAGTGGGCCATAATTCCGTAAATATGAGAGATATCAGAAACATTTTAACTGATATCGAAAGTGCATTACCCAACCAGTAAAATTACACTAATAACTTTTTTGAAATAAAATCAGAAATATCTCAAATATTAACTTCAAACCCTCCAATATATTTAGTACGAACCGTTCATTCAAAGACTAGTTTAATACGAATATTTTTTTATTAAGAATAAATGTTAGATTCATTATTTCATAAACGGTAGTATTATTATTTTATTACAATGTATTCCTACAAATAACGAATAGCTAACAGTTTTATCTCTTACGACACCCGACATTCTTTAAGGCTGTAAGTCGTCATACTAAATGTATGGGAGCGTTTTAAGTTAGTATTTTTAATATTACTTCATCTATTTATAAAAAGTTATTAATGTAATTTTACTCGTTGGGTAACGTATTTTCGATATCAGTTTAAAAAATTCTGATATCTCACATATTTACGGAATTATGGCCTGTAAACACTTATCGATTACATCCTGTATATTATACAGGTAAATTCACTAAAGCTGGCACGAATGGAATGAATGAAATGAATGACATCTATCATTGTGTGTATACGGCCGTACTATACCAACCTGTCTCTACTGTCATTTTAACATTCACACGTACAGGGTACTCGTGAGCATTCCGAAAGATTTTAATGCTGGATTCCTCACCATATTTAGAGTCTTTAATGTTCTATAAAATTTCCTGGATTTGGCTTGGTTTCAGAGATAATGAACCTTTTTTCGAACTAAGTTTTTCGACGTAACTCGTCATTTAATTTCTTTTTGATTACAACGCTACCACAATGTGTTCTTATACCACACCTTTCTGACAATCAAAAAATACGAATAGTCTTGACGAAATAACCTATACCTAAAAAGAACAATTGAAATAAACAAATATTTTCTTCGGTTACCGCGAGGATTACTCATGAAATAAAACTATGAAAACGGATAAACTCGCGTATATTAACTAATTTTAACTTCATTCCGACGTTTCGAACACTTTACAGGGTTCGTGGTCTGCGGATGACTGACAATGGAGGAAATTTGATAGATCTACCTCCATCAAAATAAGAAAGATAAGTACAAAACTACCCACCAAAGAAAAAATTACTAAACCACAGACAATAAATTTTAAGGGTGGATGTACATACAAAATTTGCAAATTAAGCTAGTTATTCATTACAAATATTTTCAGAATGAAGACAAGAGACAAAATAAATAATCTACGCCGGTTCTATCCCTACGCCACTGCCTGAGAAGTATTTCCTTCCTTTGTATGATTGTATTGTTAGGAAGGTATCCCAAAATTGGGACCGGCAAGAAACTCAGCGGGACAACTCTTTTCAAAAAACATTTGTAGTACATCTTAAGATCATCATGCATTAAACCAAAACATACAATTTTGATTAATAAGGAAATTTAAAATAATTTTGAAAAAATGTTGCCAGTACTAAAAAGGGGGGAATGGTCACCACCGCCAAATACATCAGCCTCACGGTTTATGTCTAGACTGTTCCTTTATCAGATGAACAACTGGATCCCAAGCTGGTGGTAGAGACAAGCTTCTTTCCATTCTATTAAAGTTTGGATATTTCATTATCTCAATAGCCTCACGCAACATTCTGGGAATGTTTCTCTTCTCCTTAACGAGAACCAAAGGCTTGTCAAACTTAATAGAATGATTCGGTCCATCACTGACATGCTCCCAAACCGCAGACTGTTGTCGACGGTGCTTGACATCGGCTATGTGTTCCTTCACCCTAGTAGTGATATTCCTCTTTGTCTGCCCAACATATGAAAGCCCACATTCACAGTCCAGCTTATACACTCCTGCATTCAGTAAGGGGGTGCTATACTTAACAGGCCTCATAATATAATATTATAATTTTTTTTATTATAATTTTGGGATACCTTCCTAACAATACAATCATACAAAGGAAGGAAATACTTCTCAGGCAGTGGCGTAGGGATAGAACCGGCGTAGATTATTTATTTTGTCTCTTGTCTTCATTCTGAAAATATTTGTAATGAATAACTAGCTTAATTTGCAAATTTTGTATGTACATCCACCCTTAAAATTTATTGTCTGTGGTTTAGTAATTTTTTCTTTGGTGGGTAGTTTTGTACTTATCTTTCTTATTTTGATGGAGGTAGATCTATCAAATTTCCTCCATTGTCAGTCATCCGCAGACCACGAACCCTGTAAAGTGTTCGAAACGTCGGAATGAAGTTAAAATTAGTTAATATACGCGAGTTTATCCGTTTTCATAGTTTTATTTCATGAAATAAACAATTTAAACAAATTGTTGTTATGATAAAAAGTACTGGAAATGTTAAAAAGTATTCAAAAAGCCTAAAAAAAAGAATATTTTTTTTTTGGTGGAATTGGCATTAGGTCTCGTAATATTTTTTGATGTCTAGAATGCATAGTTAAAATCTTTCGGAATGCTCGCGAGCACCCTGCAGATACCTTCTGTCACTTACTCAACCCATTCGTGCCAGCTTTGGTGAATTTACCTGTAATTGACAATATTTCATATTTTTTAGTCCTAGTTTTTATTGTTTGTTTTGAAAAAACTCAATATGAAAATAAACACGTATTTTTTTATTTTTCAAAAAAAATGCTGTTTTAGTGCGAAAATCCCTTTTTATTACTACTTCGAGCAGAAAGAGCGTAAGTTACAAACGTCTAGAATCAGCTAAATGACGTCACAAGTGATGTTTCACACACCTAAGAAAACTACTAAAAACGGTAACAAGTGTCAAATGTCACTGCCAAGCACCAGTGACATTCCAACCACAAGATTTTTTTTATTATAGTATCAGCTATGTGACGTCACTTCCCCTTTAAACTATTTTTAAGATTTTTAACAAAAATATTGCGAAATAAAAATTAAAAAATATATTTTTGCGATCTACATGCGTATATCTCGAAATGGTTTTCGATTTGACATCGAAAATTTTGAAACGTTGTCAATTTAAAGCAAACCGCGGTGCTACCTTGTCCGCCCTAGTCAACTTTCTTTCGCGTATTTCGACATGTTATACCCGCCGCGCGCAGATGGTTCCGCACAGTTTGCAACGACACGTCGAGCCTGGTTGCCGTAGCGCGGGTGGTGACACACGGGTCGCTCGAGTGTGACGCAACAACGTCGCGGTGGAGTCTGGACGCGGAGGTATACGCGCCAGGCTTCGGGCCGAATGGCTCTCCTTTGATGTCACCCTTTTCAGCGAATCGGCGGATCCATAACTGCACGGTTGGTCTCTGCAAAGTTATTTATAAGTAAATTGAACAAAAAATCTACAAATTATAAATATTAGATGTCGTATACCAAAGAAAAACGACCAAGAACACCGAATGTCCGAGGTGGGGATCGAATCCACGTACTCAGCTTTCGCGGCTGATCCCCACCTCGGACAGTCAAGTGCAAAAATAAGTATCGAAAGAATCCGCTCATAAATATGTTACGACGTTCTTATTACACAGAATTAGAGTGCACTGGGACATCTTTTTGAACATTTTGTGTACACCTTATTTTGTCTTTGACTGGACATTAGGTGATCTTGGTCTTTTTTCTTTGGTTGACATCTAATATTTATAATTTATATAGTATTAAGTAGTGTGACTATTGGGGAAAAATAAAAAGTACAAATCAAAATATTTAGTTAATAAATAATTTGATTTGTGTTTTCGCAATACTTTCAAAAAATCTACAAAGTAAATTTTATCTGCGACCATATACAACATGGACGTCTAACGGCAGCTCAAAAATGCCCCCGAAAACAATTGTTAAATTGTGACAAAATTGCGCCGAATTATGCGCGGTGTTAAGAAAAGCGGTATGTCCTGTCCATGCATGCATCAACCTATGATAGTCCACTGCTGGACGTAGGCCTCTCCTATTAACTATGCTATACGCATTAGGAGGTAAATGCCCATAATCGCCACGCTGGGCAAGCGGATTGGCGATCGCAGTAATGTGTCCACTATGATGACGCTGCCCATCATCAATCTTTTATCAAATAATGATCAGTGACACTTCAATCCCTTAGTCGACTCTTACGACACCCGCAGGAGGAGTGGGGTGGTGACCAGACATCGTAAAATGCGATCGAAATTCATTGAAATGACGTATGATAACCTGTTAGGGATGGCGATGGTTCTAAATTAATGAACTAAAATATTATGTACTAAAATAATACAAATAATAATGACTGAATAGAATCTGAATCTCAGTTGAATGTTATTATTACAGTTAAATGGTAAATTTTTGTATTGTATTTACAATTTTTATCCAATCCTTCAAATTTTTAACTTGGGATAGTGAGTAATAATTTTCGCATATTCGAATATGCGAAACAACGCAAACAATACAATCAGTATCGCTATTATCTGAAAAAAAAAACATGTCTAGGTTACCTAGACATTGATAAGTGTAATTTAATACTACAATAATATTAATGATAAGTAAACACATTCCGCCATATAAATGTATAAGTAGCATAACTGACGATTCGGACGTGCTTGTTGCTAAGCCTACTCAATAAATAATTTTTCACCACACTGCTCGTAAACACGCTGTTTATCCCTCAATTTCAGAGCGCAAAACTGTGTTTTAATCTCTAGAGGTTAAAGTATTTTTTTTTAATCTTCTGGATGGACTAAAGCAATAACTTATACGGCCTGAGAGTGCAATAAGCTTTTTGACGTTTGAACTAGACGGTACGTTCGAAAACTCAATAGTTTCAAACAGATTCATACACATGAACCTTTCATAATATTATATTCAATATGCTAAAATCCAAATTAAATACCACATTTTGTTGTAAAAGGCTTTTAATTAAAAGTTCTAAAAATACGACAAATAAAAACAATAGGAAAATAAAAGTGTTTTCACTATGCAAATTTCAGAACGCATCCGAATATTTTTTTCTTTCAAAATTACAAGCCACGTCAAGATAAATATTTGAGGTTATTGTTTTATTATTTTATTATTTGTTTATTTTTTGGAAGTTGAGGACTTGCAAATCTTCTTGACTTGCCTTCTAATTTGTTATGTTTGAGTTTTATTTCGCATGTTTCTTCGCTTTAGTGTGGTGAGAAATGTTGTGTTTCACTCGGCAGCAAAGCTTGTTCAACTCTCGTGCCTTAAAACCCTCGCATCGCTCAAGATTCCATTTTATGAATCGCGAATTCTGGAATCTCTTGCTCGGGTTTCAATATTTGCACGAAAGTAAAACAATCACTTTGCTCCCTAGTAAAACAAATAACTATTTGACTTTGACTTGACTGAGTATTAACCATAGTAACAACCCTAGTACTTCAATGAATTTCGATCGCAGTTCGCGATGCCTGGTGATGACAAATGTATTCTTACTGTCGTCACCACACGGTCCATGTTAATAAATGGTCGCAGTAGCTTACCGATATCATTAAACGCCGAGCGATTTCACTTTTGGGAACCTTTTTTTCATGAAGCTCGATTATTTTCGTCCGTTTCTCCAATGTCAAATGGAGATTGGCCATTTTGTTACATTTCCGCCGCTGGCCCGATTTTACGACGGGCTCTGCAATCTCACCTGAGTCTGCGAAATGGCAAACAATACTTCGTGGCTTATCGGATTAAATATGCAAAAAGCGCTTGTTCAAAAACTGGAATCTTGAGCATTGTGAAGGTCTCAAGGCACGAGAGTTGAACAAACTTGTATTATACAACTTTTTTCCCCTCACTATCGCGAGGAAGTATGATTACAAATCTCATCCAAATGTAAAGTGGTAAAACGCAGGGCTGCTACGCAGCGATCGTGGGTTCAGTCGGTTCGCACCAATAAGTTTTTCAGAAAACTTGTGTACGAAATATCATTTGACATTCACAAGTGCTTTACGGTGAAGAGAAACATCGTGAGGAAGAGAAGAAATTCAAGGGTGTATGTGAAGTCCCCAAGAAGTACTGGGCCAGCGTTGGGACCACACAAAATAGGCACAATTAATGTCGAGTTCGGGAAAAATGGTCAGAATACAATACAATACAGTACAGTACAAATGTGAGAAACTAATTATTTTATTTGCATGGGTGCAAAGTTGTATTTTACCCGCGAGTATGAAATTGAAACACGAGTAAGCGAAAGGCTTCTGTAGTTAAACCACGAGCGATGCAAGTTGTTGTCGCACCGCTCGCCACCGACTGGGCGCTCATCCTCACACCTTGCAACCTAAATGGTCGCGCACCGTGCGGTTTCAGAGGAACTTCCTCCCGCGGACGGTCCGTCTGTGGAATGAGCTGCCTGCCGAGGTTTTCCCGTTGGACTACAGTATGGGGTTCTTCAAAAGAGGAGTGTACAAGTTTTTATTGGGTCGGCAACGCGCATGTGACACCTCTGGGGTTGCAGGCGCCCATAGGCTACGGTGACTGCTTTCCATCAGGCGGGCCGTATGCTTGTTTGCCACCGCCGTGGTATAAAAAAAAAGTTGTTCGAGAGACGAAAAAGAGTGGACTTTAACCCTTAAATGCATAGTGATGTATATATGCGTCATGTACTTTCAACCCTATTGACAAGATGTCAGAATTCAATTTTGAATAAATCTTTGTCAAGGTCATGCATTTAAGGGTTAAATGTTGAGAAAGGAAGAAAGAGAAAAACTCGAAATTAACCGTTAAGATATTTTGAATTGAAAAACGTTAGGGGGATGGGTGAGCAAGAACGTCGGTGCTTGTTAAGGTAAGGACTAAAACAGATGTACGGCGGAGTGATCGGATTGCATTCCGTGCCTGATGCTGGAGGTTGGATCCGTGGCTTTGCTGTCCGCTGTTGGCGCCGACCAGGCTTCTCCTGCTAGCTGAAGTCACCTGAACCGTTACCTCCAGAGTCCAACTTAGGGCTTGTCCATTAATCACGTCATACGATTTTGGCCTATTTTAGAACCCCCCATCCCCCATGGTGATACTTGGTGATATTTTCAGGACCCCCCCCCCTAGCCAATATGACGTGTAATTTTTTGCCAACCACATGTGATGCGAAAAAACTTTTTCCCCAACTACGAAGTAAATATCCGCGAAGTTTTAAAACTCGGATCAGGATTTGACATCTGATTATGTTTTAAAAAAAGTATGCTGTTCAGCAGAGAGTGACTAAAAATTACACGTGATTTGTCCGATGACCCCCCCCTCCTCTATGGTGATAATTGGTGATTTTTCCTTGACCCCCCTCCCCCTATACAGTATGACGTGATTAATGGACAAGCCCTTAGCTTTGGGTCCGCTCTTCGCACTAGGTCGCCGTGGCTTGACGCGCTGGTTTGACGTTATACTCGCGCGTTAGTGGTGTTTTAATTCAAAAGAGATTTACGAAAGCGAGAACTGTGTCAACTCAACGATGGTTTGAAATCACACTGACGTTTTCGCCAATCCTAGGGAGTGGGCAAACGTCAAACTTTTATAGTCTACGTAAGCAGTACTAGACGTGTGCGCCGATGTCAAAATGGTCGGCGGCGGCGTTTGCCAAAAAGTCGGCGGCGGCGGCGTGATTTCGGCGTGAAATCGGCGTGAAGGTCACGTGAATATAAAAGCGGAATTCGATCGTATTCTTTGTTATAATTGAGATAAATACAATATAAATGTTCAATAAACACCGCTAATGACCACCTTAACCACCATTTGATCTATAGATAACAGTTTTCTCTTCCCATCATGTTCTAAAGCTTGTCCACGAAATAAAATACCTAGCCATCGTAAATTCAGTCTCCCCTGTTACACAATAGTCCCATGTAGTTCTAACAGCCATGGGACCGTAAATTGATTCTTCTGTTTTATGTTTAACAATCCAATATCCAAAAGCATTCGCTTAAAAGTCGACAAAATAAAAATAACTTCAGATAATGCCTAATGCAAAAGTTCACGCCCAAAAAAGTGCGATCTTTTGCACAGATTTCAACAACAATGTTAGACTTGAAAATAGTTAATTCAAATTGTAGACACGAGATTCACAGTTTATTATAGTACTTATCGATATCGTAACTTAGTTAAGACCCATTAGGAAACTATGTAAATGACACAAAATGGTAAAATAAGATGAAACACTGCTAAAATTCTGAAGTTTAAATAAAAGTCCATAATATCAAACACAGCGTCCGAGAAGAAAGACAAAGAGCTCATTCTTCTTTCTAATAATATCCATGCAAAGGTATGGTCTGGTATGGTCTCATTAAAAAAAATAATTATACGTCAATATCTTCTTTACTTCGTGGACAAGTCTTAACATAATATGTATTTCCAGCTTCCAGCAATAACTGGGCTTGGACTAACTTTATTGATCTTCGTTATATTATGATGATAATAATGATACATAATATCTGCCGATGGAAATTAAGTCCTCAAATCCCCTATCATAGCATGGCATAAGGATAAATAGTGCGCAGCCCACATCCAATAGATTCCACCTATCTTTGCCAGGTCATCGGTCCATCATATAAATCATATTGAGAGCTTTCCTATGCTGCGTCGACAAGTTTATGCTTGCCTTTAAGAAATCGCTTGCCCCAACGGTAATTTTGCGAGCAATTGTCCAGCCCACTGCCAATTCAGGTCACACATTTTTTCAGCTACGTTGGTGCTTTCAGTTATTCTACGGCTCTCAACCATTCCTATTTCAATCTCGTAGAGAACTCCTCTTTCCATCAATTAAATAGCTCATTGATTTATCTTTTTACTAAGCCCATAGTTACCTACCACGTTTTAGAGCCGTAAGTAACACTTGGTCGAAGAATTTCGTTTTGAAATATACTGCGGGATATTGAATGAGAAGATATTGTGCTGTCCGGCACTACTTTACTATTGACCTTTTTCTCAAAGTTAGATCCACCCAACTCGACCAGCTCTCTGTCTCCTGTACACATATTCGTCGACTTTGAGCTTAGATCTTGACTGGAGTTTCTATCACAAATTCTAGATATTTCATATGGTCTTCGTTGATATTCGTTGTATATTAAGCCCAACGCATTCAGGGGCTCTAAAGACATCAATGAGTGTAGTGCTCAAGTTCTCCAAGGTTTCAGCCATTTATTTATTTTATTTTATTATTCAAATAAGTTACACAGCATAACAGTTAAACACCAAGGCACTGTGAACTACAAAAAAAAAACACAAAAATATAAAAACAACTTAAAACTAGTTTGATTTAGGCGACGAAACGACGTGGCCCCGTTGCGTCGTCTGATCCGGCGTAGGATTCGGCAGATTGCCTCGGAACTGCCGAAACACGACACCCTTCGGCCAGAAGTCTGCACTCGCGATGGTGTCATGCAGCGGGCGCGGCACGCGCACCACGAACGAGCTGAAGTGCACGTAGTGGTGCGACCGCAGCTGCTGCACCCTCAGCGAGTAACCCGTCTTCCGGCGGACGTACTCCACCACATCGTTGGGCACGGCGGAGTAATGCAGGCGCGACACGTAGAGCGCCCTACTCGGTGTTGCAACCGGAAGACCGGAATTAACCGTCTCGGCAGTGCCACACAGAGTTTTTCGAGGCGCCCTGCGCACCCTGCTCTTCCGTTTCACCAATGTGAACCCCTCCTTGTCCACAAAGATGCCGGAGGCCTTGCCCATATTGGGACCCGTTCCCTCAGGAGGCAAGGTGGCCCGGTTAGCGGCGACAGGCTGACCGGCGCGGTCAGCGTAGTTACGCCGACGTGACTTTGCAACAGACGGCGGCACGCGCGAGGGGTGCGCGGGCGGCGGGGCGGCGGCCGCGACATATGGAGCAGCGTCAGCAGCACGCGATCGTACAGGCTCAGCGTTTGTAGCGGGCCGGTCAGCGCTCTTGAAATTTGATGCCGTCGACAGAATCGAGACATTCCGTAAACTATCAACTTCGTCACGTAGCTCGGCAATAGTGACTTGGGCGGCTTCAAATTTCAAAATGACTTCTGCTAAACTTGTTTTTAGGGCCACGATGTCCTGATACAAGCAGCGAACGTCGATGTTATCCGGAACATGTATCGGCAGGATAGAGGCATCCTTCGATACAAACTCCGGAATTCGCTCTCGGTTCTCCTTAAGGATCTTATGTATATCCAAAAGGGACTTCTTCCCGGTTTCATCCCCTTTTCTGTGAGGAACATACGTGCCAACAATCCCAAGGGACTGGCACAACACCTGCTTCGCTTCACAGATGTCATCCACGCTGAAACTCGATGCCCGCGAACTAAACTGGACAGCGGTTGCAGCATCCATTCTTCCCTCCAGCAGCACCTTCTCCTTCTGTTGCAGGAAGGCGAGGAAATCGTTCACGATGGGTTGACTCGAAGAGGCACTCATCGCGGCGAATCATAAGCAGCGGCCGGGCCGCGCTAATTTCGTAATTAAATATGATATTTAATTAATCATCGATGCGTCCACGTCGCTTGGCGCATCGCGCACGAACCATAATTACTTTATAGTCGGTGAACCGAACATGGGTGGTATAACTGATATATTTACTATTGATGTTGACGACAAAACCCTTTCCTGACCAAAATCTTGAAGACATCTCCCAAAGCAACCAAAAACAGTTTTGACATACTGCAATGGTATGTGTACTCCTCGCTGCAATGCAATGCGTTTCGAATACGGTCTTGGAGACGAACTGGACGCCACAATATAAGTACCGGTAGTCTACTTGGCTTACTTGTTCTACTGTTTGTTGGTTACTTGTTCTTTGGACACATAGCCCACAAACTTGGAAGACCTGCAAAAACTTATTGTATCATCATCATCATCATCATCATCAGCCAATTGACGTCCACTGCTGGACATAGGCCTCCCCCAGAGAGTTCCACAATGATCGGTCGTATTTTAGGGGGGGGGGGTTTTGCCATAATCGCCACGCTTGGCAGGCGGGTTGGCGATCGCAGTTTTGTACACCGCATTACAGGGATGCTGCTGCCCATCCACCGGTGGTTTTGGACGTAGTTTAACGACATACCCGGATCGGATCCCTTATTGTATCAGGAAAGTTTAAAAGGAAAAGACTGAGCCCCTGCACTGAACAGACCGGATCCGGACCACACTCAACATTCAGGTTGCTGAAGCGGTCCACGCTTCCAAAGATCCGGGCCGTTGGCGGAAGATTGTAAAAGAGAAATTGATGACTTGATAATCACGACCACCGGCATTGTGGTATCGGCACAAGGAGGAAAAGTCTACTTGGTACCGCTGGAAATAGTGAATCGTATTTGTTTATAAATAAGGGGGTAACCTTTTATTTATAAACGTCTCGATCGATTCAAATGCTTCAGAGGCTACGAAAGTTAACCAGAGGGGCAAGTTATA